>VDFB02067646.1:0-33132 GCA_007258455.2 Sequoia sempervirens | reverse complement strand
CGTATGGGATTCTCATCCGTACATCATATGGCACACTTATTCTTCCCCTATACGCTGATCTGCAACTGGCTAAGGCACTTCCATACAGTACGTTTGTGTTCTTCTTTACCTCACGTTTTTTATTGTTGGTTATTGTACCTCATGTCGCACATGCCTTATTGTCTCATACCATATGCAATTTTTCTCTTGCCATACATTGAAGCTACTCCGTACTTTACAGACCTTCTCATGCCATACGGATCCATTTAAGTGTACCCATACTGCACCTTCAAGTTCTTGTCGTCCCTTGTCAAGATAGTGTCACCATACTAGCTGCCATACGACCAATTGTACGGTCCTTCTCTGCCCTTGTTGCCGCTCAGTAATTTCCTTGGTAATCGGCAAGGCTCAATCTTCCACTTCAATTGCGTCCTGGGTCTTTAAGCTTTTAACTCCTCCCTTTATTTGTACGGTCTTAAATAACTTCTACTTTTTCTTTCACTCGACCATACATAACTTTGCCTTGGCAAATTTTTCATTAATGTCAATACTTTGATTTTTCTCCTCCGAGCTATTTTGATTTTTTTTCCTTTTTACCATTATTTTGCCACACCCACTTTTTAATTTTTTAATACTTTTCAGCTTAATATTTTTTCTCCCTTGCTTTTTAACTTTTTTGCTTTTTTCATTTTTCAACTCTGCTGATTTAATTTTTTTATTTTTATACATTTTTTTTTCAACATCAATTTTATTTTTTGGCTTTTCATGTCATCATGTCTTCTTACCTTCACCTCCGGCACGTACCGCCATTTACAAGAAAAAGGGGGTCTTTTATAACACTCTTATTCACATTTCTTATATATTCTAAATTAAAAAATTTATCTACAAGAGGAGGGGATCCAGTACCTTTGTAACTGTCGTCAACATATCGCCCTCCATATTGTTGGTACCATGTAACATTTTCTCCCTCGATTGTTAGTGGACCCACTGGATTAGGTATTACTCACCATAGTCCATTCGAGATCAACAGTAAAGGGGGTTCCAAATTATGTTGCCTGGGGTATTTGATTACTTCTTCATTGTGTCTGGATTGTTGGGTGATGAACATATCTTCCGCCATTATTCTCACTCTAAGGCACAGTCCTTGCTCCTCTAGATACTCGCCCAAGTCATCTTCATTCTCAACTAATTTTTTCTTTCTTTCCTTCTCAACTTCGTTGATTTTGTACGCCACGTACACTCTTCTTTCTCCTTCATAGGGTGCATAGAGCTTCCAGTGGCCCCATACTTTCTTCCACAGTGCAAGTGTTCCAAACAAAGCATTTGTTAAATTTTTATGTATTCATGGCATTGCAATTCCTTCTACTAGTTTCTTGATCAATCTCTTGCATGATTTTTTGATCTCCCTTTGTCCAATCTTCTTCCAATGTAAATTGGTTCCTAGTTATTTCCCAGTCCTCTTCTTCCATGGCTACAATTTTACTTATGGTCCAATCTTCTTTTGTCGCATATCCCGGCATATTTATTCCAACCATTGCTTCCCTTCTCTCTTGGGACAGTTTTAGTTTTGATCTGTTGATAGATTCTTGTAGTAGAGTCTCGTCTAGATTCTCAAGTGTAATTGCTCCATTCTCACCAACTTTGATTTTAAATGGTCTAAGCCACCTTACTTTGAATTTACTGAGCTTCCATTCGTTATGACCGTTATATTTGAGAACCAATTGTCATGGCCGAAAGTTTGCTCGTTGGAGGTGTTTGTCATGCCAATACTTCCTTCTCTTTTGCATCACCTTCATGACCCATTGTGTGAATACTCTCTTCTCATCCAATTTGTTCAACTGAAATAGTCGTTCCTTCAAGCTCTCTTGTTGCCTAGTTAGCTCTCAACGACAATCCTCAAACTACACGCCATGTACTCAATGGGAACTACAACTTCCTAATGATACATCAATTGGAATGGTGTGTGGTCTATCATCGCCTTGTACGTCATACAATAAGCCCATAGTACCACTCACAATTTCTCTTCCCATTCAACTTCCTCAATGCCGCACGACTTGTGAATGATTGAGACAAGCACTTTATTTGTGGATTTTGCCTATCATTTACTCTCGGATATTACGAGCTTGACAAGGTGTGAAAAATCTAGAACTCCATTGTCATCAATCGAATGACATAGTTGATGAAGTGTCCTCCCCTATTACTTGTAATCTATATCGAGATGGCATACCTTGTGACTACTTGCTCATATATGAATCTCGCCGTACCAACTACAATGTTCTTTGGCAATTCTCGAGCCTCGGCCCATTTAGTTAAGTACTATGTGACAATGACTAGGTACTTGCACCAATGTAGTTAATTGACTTTCAATGGGACCAATGAAGTCTAGACCCCACCACTCAAAAATTTCTTGAGGTTGAGATGGGAAGAGCAGCATGAAATCTCTCTTAAATGGTTTGCCTACTCTCTAGCGTGCATCACATCCAACCACCCACTCTTGGGCGTTGGTGTGCAACGTCGGCCACCATAAACCTACCAACAAGATTTTACATGTAGCATTTGGCCCCATGTGTCGTCCAACCAATCCTTTGTGTGCTTCCTTAAGTACCACTAGGATTTCTTCTTCCATGATGCACTGCCATAGTACTTGGTTCAATCCCATCTTATATAACAGCCCATTGATGAGCTAGAATGTTTTACTCTTTAGTACTAATTTTTTTCATTCCCTTGGTGGCATCTCCTTCGGAAATGTGGATGTCAACAGGTACTTGCCGATGCTCTTGTGTGTCTAGGAAGTTTTCATTTACCCCTAGAGGTTCACCTGATTTTGTCCTAAAGAGTTGATCAGCGTACAATTATGGTGAACGTAAATCTCTTTCCTAGTCAAACAATTATGGTGAACGTAAATTCTTGTAACAACAAGAGACATCAGCTTACCCCTCCTAGATTATCGACTTGTTTACCAAGTACATGATGGCTTGATGGTCCATGTAGAACGTGAAAGGTGTAGCCAACAAGTAGTGCCTAAATTTTTGTATGACGTAGACCATCTCGAGGGCTTCCCTCTTCGTCATACTGTAATTCTTCTCTACCTTTGATAGCAACCGGCTTGCAAAAAATATTGAGTGGTCTAAGCCTTGCACTCCTACTTGTGCCAATGTTGCTCCGATTGTGTAATTTCAGGCATCAACATGCACATGGAACTCTTTACTCTAGTCTAGATATGCCAAGATTGGTGAACTAATTAGTCGTACTTTTAGCTCGTTGAAGGCTTCTTCTTGATCTTTTTTCCACACAAATGGTTCTCTTTATGGTGAGAATGTCTAGTGGACAAGAAATCTGGGTGAAATTTTTTATTGATCTTCTATAGTACCCGACATGACCAAGAAATGACTTCATGCCAATGATGTTCTACAACCCTTCCATCTGTACGATTACCCTCATTTTGTCAGGCTTTGTCTTGAGTCTTGCTTTGCAGACGATGTGGCCCAACAATTTATCTTGTAGTACCATGAATCAACACTTTTTCAGATTTAGCTCCAGTCGTGCTACTTTGCACTATTCCATACACTCTCCCAATGCCTTCAGATGCTTCCTCTGGTCACTATAGATTGACCAGTCATCAAGGAATGCCTTGAAATTCCCCACCAACGTTTTATCAAAAGTACGTAGGATGATCCTTTGAAAGGTTATTGGAGCATATCCCAAATGACATCATGTTGTATGCATACACTCCATCCTCAACTACAAATGTCTTCTTCGACTTTTCTTCAACGTTGCTTATCTAATTGTATCTTGAGAATCCATCCATGAATGAGTACATCTCGTGACTAGCAACTTCTTTGAGGATTGTATCAGTGAATGAGATTGGGAATGGATCATTGATAGTCACTGCATTTAGGCTTTTGAAGTCTACGTATATTCAAATTTGTTCGCATTCCTTCAATGAGATCACTATTGGAGAGACCCATTCACTCGTCTTCACTCTAAAAATCATCCCTGCCTCTAGCATTTTCTCAATCTCCTCTTGTACTTCGGCAGCATAATTCTTGTTCATCTTGTAGGGTCTCTTTCGTATGGGTTGCACTCTTGGTACAAGGGGAATCCTATGTACACATAATTTTGGAAGTATCGCTTTGAGATCTTTGTACATCCAAACAAAGGCATCTTTGTATTCCATGAATATTTTAAATGCTACCACTTTCAACACTAGGTACCAATCATCGCCAACCATGATCATTTCTAGGGTGTCTTCCTCTCCCTAGTTCACTTTCTTCATCGTTGGCTCCTCATACTTGATTGATTTGTCTTGTTCAAATTTGTGGGCTAGCATGTCATCCAATTTTGGTACTCCCTCCTTATATTCTTCGTACTTAGCAAGAAATGTTTAACTACTCATAGCTTTGTCTTCTTCCTCGATCTCCTTGATTTGTAGCATGTTGCACTCAGGGTGAAACACCTCATAGTCTTCCATCTGCCAATGGAATAGACCGTTGAGAGAACTTGTCTCCTCCTTAGAGAAACTCTTGAGGTCAAGTACTCCTTCATTAGGTTCTGTTGACGTGGTTTTTGAGACCGCACCAACACAGAACAAAGTCGCCCAACGGACGCTCTATTCTCTCTTGATCAAAGTATTCCGCACGCTAAGATTGCCAGAAAGTTCGTGCGTTCAACTCCAAGGTTCCTTTAGTGCGAATAGGCTCAGTTTGGCTTGATGTGATATTGCTGGTATGTCAAGGGGACTTACGTAGTTGTTCAGACTTTTTCGCAGTTAGCAGTTGATATGTAATTTGAAGGGGATTCTTACGTGCATGATTTGGCAGTGTGTATCTTTTTCTAAAACTAATAAGAAGTATGCTGAAAGTAAAAGGGAAAGGACCTAAGAAATTTGTACTCTATTCTAAATGCAGGGTATATGGGGCTTCGTTTCAATAGACTTCAACCAGATTTCGCCTAGCCTCCGTCGGACAGCCTCAGCAAAATCGGTGCAATCTTCAAAGGGGATAGCGAAAGGTATTCAAGTTATAGTTTAACATACGTACACCATCAGAACAACGCATATAAGTATGTAAGCCATAACCGAAGTCAAGCACAAGATAATGGCCAGTTGACCACGCAAGGCAGACTTGTCATCAACAAGCCGCTAGTGGTATGGAATAAAATGAAGCTATCTCAATGAAACACCACACACCAAAGTAAGCTACTTGCATGAATTTAATCTACTTGGATACGAAAGGAAGAAGAAACCTTGCTAGCATTTCATGACAAGACAAATTCCATCATCAATGAAAAGATCTATTATCACAAAATGTGTTACACAACAGTCTCTTCAAAAGTTTGCAAAGGGAAAACTTTCTCTCTTCTCCAAATTATGCAAAATGCTCTACAATCTAGCTCTAACTCTATTCTAGCTCTGATCTAATCTCTGATCTCTAGTCTGATTCTAATTCTAATGCCTTACAAATGAGGGGGACTCCCCCTTTTATAGCTAGCCAAGTCCCAAAGGACGGCTAGGGTTACAATCAATAGAGTGGCCAGAATCGTGCCACCCTACGACCCTAACCTAAAAGCTTGAGAATAGAGGTGGTACATTAAATGAATCAAGATTCCCACTCACTCCCAAAATAGCAAATGCAATAAATGCTCCTTACTCATTCTTTCTAGAAGATCCCTGCGTCGATGGTGTGTTTCCCATTAGCCTTCTCTCATTTTGCCAACTCAGCAAAATCTGCTAAGTGACCTCAACCTCCTCAGAAATAGATGGGAACACAATCTAACTGAAACTCTAACTGCTATGCTTGAGTGCTTTCGTTACCTCGTACAAGTTTTCTGGCGACCAATGAGTCCTGGCATTGCGGATCAAAGTGGAGGGGAATGTAGCGATTATTTTCAAGTCATCTTGTCACGAAGGTCTTAACATCTGTGAAGAGAACCAGCAAACCCCTCAAATTATCAAAACTTTATTTCTTGGGGAGTTAAGTAGCCTAGCAAATATAATACCGAGGTGATACGAACTCCATCTATGATATTGGCCATAGCCTTGTGAATCTGGCTGAATCTGCACGTCTTTGCATCGAAGAAATATGCATACTGTGATAGCCGAAGAATACCACCGAGGAAATCATATGGGTCATTCGCTGAATGGCACCTCCATCAATCGACAAGCTGCAATGGCACATGCCTCAACGCCTCAAGACGCTGGATCACCTTCCTCTGATAGATAGAGGCATCGCCCCAAGCATGATCCACCGCGTCCATCCGTGTCAAAATAGAAGAGGCCTGCTGAAAAGCAAAGGATAGGTCCTCCATGAATTTCTCTGTCTCCGTACGACCCCCTGTGACCCATTTGTCTGCCTCTTGTGCCATCTTCCCCAACTCTACTAAGCCGCTGATCGACTCTCTAGGAATATCTGCTGGAGGCTCTATCGCTGGTACATCCTGCCCTCGAGAACGAGACAACTGCTGAACATATCCAACTAACGCCTTGTGTTCTCGTTTCAACTTCTTGTATTTTCCTTCTTTCTTGAACAATCTATCCTTAAGGGCAAGGAAGGAGTTATCACACTCCTCAACAATCTGAGCACCAGTAGGGCGTCCCAAATCAAGAGTGGTGACCACATAGTTTTCAGGAGCTGCTTCATTCCGGTCACACTCGACTCGTGGGACAGCAACGTGAAGAGTACGAGAGCCATCCTCATCGGTGGAGATCTTCGAAAACTTTCTTGCCTTCTTCTTCGGTGGAGGAGCACTGATCCGGTTCAAAAACTCTTCCATCTCAACTGCTGGATCAATCTCCTCACTCGGGCTTCTTCTCATTCTATCCTTTAGCCAATCGGGCACCTCATATAATATATCAAAGGGCCGCTGCTCCTGTGCCTCGACTTCTCTAACCTGTTCCACTTCTTCCTCATTCTGGCGAGGCTCATCGTCCTCAAGTGGCTGAGTGTCACCTGACACTATATCATCATCGTCGCCATCATTCATGGCCGCCTCTAACTCCTGCTGAAATTGAGGGTCAGTAATTGTCCCCTCGTCATCCTGCTGATCCTGCTGATCAACCCTAACAGGTACATTGGCACTCTGGCCAATCGACTCCCTCCGTGGAGGCTGAATATCATCCTGTATTACCGGTACCTGATTCACTGCAACCCTGATCGGCAAACAAAGACACCTCCTGTATGCTTGGAGAGCGTGTCTCCAAAGGTACTGCCACTGTAACTCGTGGAGGTTCTGGCTGAACTAATTCTTTCTTTCTGGACTCTGGTCCTCTTGTGATCTGTTTCTTCCTTCCTGTGGTGGGCGTCCTGTGATCTCCCATCAAGTTGTAAGTCAAAGCAATTGACCTACCTTTCAATCTGCTCACTCGCCTATCGACCCAGGCCCTGGTGAATGTCATAACCGAGATAGAGAGAGTATCAAGGTCGGCAACCTCGGGCTCTGACCAATCAATAGGCGGAAGTGGAGTGTCCCGAACGGCTGCATAGTCTGGATGAACAACATCCATGTCCTCATTAACCTGGTCCGGAACCGGAACTACCTCACACTCCCTGATCAGAGTAATCGGCAATCTAGAGAACATCCTCTTTCTCACTTCAATCTCATCAATTGCATCAGCCCAATAATCCTCAATGGTGGCCTTGTGTTTAAATTCCTCTGACAACACCCAGTTGATGTTATGGTGTGGGTCATAGTGTTGTCTACTTGTGTGATATGAGAAATGATGAAATTGAAGCTCACTTTCAGCTTCTCTACATGCCTGTATCGAAGGACAAACCTCGTCCGAGTTGCCCATCACAATTGGAAACTCTATCCCTCCTTTCTTCTTTTTCTTCTGGATTTTGTCAAAGGCCAGTAATTGTCTAGCTATCTCTAGCATTATTATTCTGTCTGTTGGGTACTTAGGCAGCCTATAAGGGTATGAAGAAAATCCTTGCAGCCTAATATATGAAAATCTTGGAAATTGTATAAACCAGCACCCATACCTCTCAATTAGCTCCTGGGCATTTCTAGAGATTCTGCACTGTAACCTCTCCTGAAGCAGCCTCGTGATGTACATGGTGAATGAATCATTGACACGTTTGTAATGGGTTGTGCTCGAAAGGTGCAACTGCGTACACGCCTCATGAATTTTGAATTGGTGAGAGCCACAACCGATGGGTTCCTTGTAAGAAATCCCTCTGTACCTCGTCATCCGTGCCAACATATAAATCAGATAGGAACTCATGTAAAACGGTTTCGTCCTCCGCAAGCTCAGGAGCTGCTCATGTATATTGTCGCTGATCATCTCAGCCCAATTGACATAATCCTTTCCTTCTAACACCAGGTTGATGTAATAAAACATCCATGGCTCAAAAATGTAAGACTGTGGGCATCCACCAACCCTGCTCAGCAACATGATGAGATCACAATATTCCTGCTTCAGGTCCTCTGCTATGATCTGTTTCGGCAACTTCGTTCTTGAAGGCTTCGGAGTGCTCATCCAGTGAGTGTTAATTGTGTCCATGCATCGTTCAAAAGCAGAAGCATACATACGCTCCGCTCGCTCCCTGGACTTGTAGATCATGTTTCTATGCACCGGGATCCCAAAAGCTTCACCAATGGCTGCCGGAGTGAGATTGGCAAGTACTTGGCCATCTGGTGTCGTGATCGACCGGTGTTCTTTCTCGTAACAGTTGGCGCACTCCATAATCAACTCCGAACACTGAATAGCTGGTGGAAAACCAGCAGCTGCATACAACCCACTTCGGACGATGTTGTGCGAAGTGACCGAAGCCCGATGACTTCCAATTCCAAATAGCCTGTTCTTGAATGTTTCCAGGTTGACAGAGCCCAAGTTCGTGTCCGTCAACTTGCTCAACTTTGAAATAAACTTCGTCTCCGGCATGAATGTCTTGCTCAGCTTCTTGATCGTAGCCTGTCTGGAGGCACCATTGTCCTTTCCGGTTGTCCTCGCTTCAGCCATCTGCAACATAACAGACATTTCATCAGCAATCAGATTTAATAAAATAAGACATGATATAGGGGCTGCAGTTGTATTCTAGAAGCTGCAATATCTTTCATGTTTGCAAACCTCAGCCTCTTCTCTTGAATAAGTTCAAATTCCGACACTTAGAACGGATTTCTTGATAACCAGCAATCAGCAATTTTTAAACTTCTATATCCTTGCACTTCAAACCAGCAATCAGCACATAGCGAACTTCTTAACTTTGCACTTCAGACTATCAACTAGCAATCTCACAAACTAGCACTTTCGTATTTTTGAGTTCTCAACATTTCAACTCAATACAAGGCGTCTCTTTCAATTCTACTCCAGCAATGGCGTTTTACTTCACTAAGCTCAATTAAGATAAGCAAGTTTGAATCCAAATTCCTAGCAATCGGCGTACTTACCTCAATGAATCAGATTTCAGCCACTAGCAAAGTCGTACCTCCTCAAACACTTAAGACGTCCTCTTCAACTCTCAGCAACTTAAGCTTCAGCAAAATACCTCTCAGTAGCTCAAGGCGTACCTTCTCAACATCAGCAATGGCGCACCTCTTCAGCAAAAATCGAATTTTAAATTCTCCAAGCAACAGTTCGCTGCAATACTTCACTCTCAGAGCAAGTTCGACTTCTCCAGTTGTGAAAACAAATGAAAAACCTCTCCATTTTATAGCTAGAATTCAAATTCTAGAAGACGTTATTTTTAGCCAGTGCCATTAAACTCCACTACTCCACTTCAAGAATTCGAATTTTCCCTCTCTGATGTTTCTGACACTTGTCTCCAGTCGTCGGGAATATTATTCTTCTAGAAACTTGACTTTGACTGGCGTTCTGGATTTTACTTTCGAAAATTTAATTTAATTCATCGTCTTTTAACTCACCAGCCGGAGTTCTGTTACTTGAATTCGAATTTTAAACTTCATCATCTGCTCTGGAAAATTCATCCTCGAAGAATTTAAACAACTTACCTAGGGAACTCCCTTCAGATTCATCGCTTGAAGAAAATTCACTTGAAAACTCATTTCATTCATTTTTGCCTTAGAAAATTTAAAATTCTCCCTTAGGAAAATTCACAATTCAAGCACTGATTAAATTCTTCACTGAAAAAGTGTTGGCGAAGCTTGAAAGATTTAGAAATTCATTCATCATCACGAATGTCCAGTACCCAGAAGCAAATTTTCGTTAGAACACCTCGAATCCATGGGTACCCAACGAACGGGTTCATTTAATTTATCAATTTTGAACCTTAGAAAAAATATCAATTTCATCATTTAAACTCGTTCTTCGCCTGTGATCACTCTGTGTTGCTCTGACTTCTTGAAGAAAATTGAATCTCCTTGCAATATCATCATCTCTGGATTTTATCACTGAGAAAAGTTGCTCGCCTCGGAAAATTTTATCAATTGAGTTCTAGGCATATTTTCCAAGGAAAATAATTTTGCCTTAGAAAATATTTAAATCATCTTGCACTTTTGAAATCTTGCCTTAGAAAAATTTGTTGATCGCCAGTGGAGAGGGATTTTCATTTAGAAAATTTTATTTGTTCCGGCATGCCTTACTTCATTTCATCTTCATCCCGTATCACTTCACACTTGAAAAATATTTATTCAAAAGTCCAACGCCTTAGAGAATTTTTTTTTAACACTTAGCAAACATTTTATTTTCTCCCTGAGGCGCCTAGCATACTTCAAAACATTTCAACGCCTATAAGATTTTTTTTTTTAAAATCACCTTATAACTCCCTAGGCGCACACTTCACACTTAACACCTCCAACGCCTAGCAAAATTTATCTAGGGCCCACCACCTTGGGCGCATTTTAAGTGTGGAGGAGGATAACGTACAAGCCTTCACCATGCTAGGTAACACTTTTCACCTTATTTACCCCTTGTATTCACCATTTACCATTCAAACATGGGCGCATTTCCTTGTAGGAGGAGGACGAACTTGCTAATGCCTTCATGTGACTTTTCAACTTCCGTTTTTTGTCCTGACTTGCATGATTTGGGCGCATTTTGATGAGAGAGAAGGATGGGCGCATTTTGCATGTAATGAAGGATAGAAACTTTGACTTTGTGTTGACCCCTTGCAACCTTGGGCGCATTTCACCCCTGCTGGTGGATGAACACTCCAACATCCTTGGGTGACTCTTCACCTTCCACGTTTTGTCTTGACATGGCCCAGTTTGGGCGCATTTTGGCCTTGGAGAAGGATGAAAATGTTTGACCTTGTTGACTTTCCTTCATCTTGGGCGCATTTTGCCTTGCTTGTAGGATGAACTTGTATTTTGGGCGCATTCTGATGTGTGAGGCGGATTTTCATGCCTTAGAAACTTTTTAAGCCTTTTCCCTCTTTCTCCTTGGGCGCATTTGGACCCCTGAGCAGGATGAAATTTCGTTGACTTTCTTTGACTTCTTATTGCCTTGGAGCATTTTGCCTTAATGTGAAGGATGAACTTGCATCTTGAAAAAAAATTTCCTACGCCCCTACCGTGAGTTAGAGCATTTTGGTATGCCTGGCTGGGTGAGACTCAGGACTTAGACAAATTTTCATCATCCTCGCCCGACTTACGTTGCCACTTTATTTATAGTAAGTTCTCCGTATTCGCGCCTCCCAAGCTCGGAATGGCCCGAAATTTTAAACATAGCGTGCTCATGCCTTTATCAACTTGTCGGCACTGCCACTTTCGATCACCCTGCTATTTTTAGCCTGTTTCTGAGGGTGGCTTACTAAAAATAGTAAGCTCTTGATTCTGATAGTTCCCAAGCTCCAATCGAGTTGAAATTCGGATGAGGCGATCCTCACCACGTGACCTTACTGCTGACACTGCTGCATGCACCTGATTTACTATTTTATACGTTTCCAATTGACTTACTATAAATAGTAAGTGCTCCGTTTTCACTTGAAATTTCCAGAATGCTTTGAAGGGCTGTTGTCAGCGATGGTTTATCGGTTTCGAAGATTTTGACTTTGATGCCTATTTTTTAGGCCGGTGAAACCCTATTTGCATTGCATCGCATTATCAAAAGATCTTAGTTTGCTCGTTTTCTTGTGTTGTGTCCCATTTCGTGAATCACGGGCTGGCGGGTGGCATTTCGCGGGACACACAACGCTAAAAATAGCAAGTTCCTTCGCGAGGTGAGAATCCTGCGTTTGCATGTCACACCATCAGCGAAGCTCGAAGAAAAACCCATGAGGAATCACGACATGCAAAGGAACCTCGACATACAAACCCTAAAATAGCCTGCGGAGGAATTTGAATCCTGAAAGTGGTCGTCTCAACTTGCATGTTATACCATCGCGAAGGTCTCAAAAAACCCAGAAGGAATATCCAGACATGCAAAGAAAATCTCTGCATCTGGACCCTGAAATTTGTGCCGGAAGCCAAACTGCTAAAAATAGTAAGTCGTCTGTTTTCACTCAAATTTGGCATGCAAGCAATCTGATATACTCTGAATGCAGTGTGATGATCGGAATCTCGAAAATGCTGACAGATTGCCCAGGATTGCAGACTTACTAAAAATAGTAAGTACCCCGGAATCTGATGAAATTTGGCTGGAAGCCTGCTGGATGCCTGTTGATAACAACGTTAAGTTCAATTTTCAATTTACTGGCCGTACTTGACTTTGACTTGACCAAAAATGATGAAACCCTAATTTTAGAATTGGCCAATATCTTCACGTTTAAGCAATGGCGGCCTAGCGAAGGCGGACCCCGAGAAAAGAGAGCAGGCGAGAGAGCGAGGAAAAAAAAACCCAAGCCAAAAGACCGGAACGGAGCAAAAATAAGGGGGTCCCCATCTGAATGGGGCGATGTGTGAAAAGGTCACAACAGGTTCCATGAATTTTTCTTCCGTCTATTTCCAATTCTCCTCTATTGGACTTTGACTTGGAGGATGCCAATTCTTTGCTCACAACCTAATTCTTTAGGTCAATGACATACTTTCTCCCATTGCTCTCGATGGAGAGTGTGTTCCATTTCCAATTGTGGTTTGCCTTTGCTGCTACTAGCCAACCTCTCTCGAGTAGTGCATTGTACGCCTTCCTTTGCAATGGGATGACATAGTTCAACAAAAATTGTTGTGTGTCGATTGTCACCTTTTGTGTCATCAATGTACCCAATGGTTTGATACCATGTTGATTGGTGCCTACCAAGTGAAGTGGTGGTGGCTAGAGAGTTGATTTCCCGAGACACTTCCAAGTCTCCTCCGACAATACGTTCACTCTCGAACCTCCATCGATGATGGTGTTTGTGAGTTTCTTTCCCATGATTTACATCTATACAATAGCCGGTTTCCTTTCGACATTCATCGTGAGTAGCATTTGGTCAACCTTTTGTTCACCTTCCGGTAGCCGCTCTACTGCCATGTCCTTGCTTGGACCTTTTTGTCGAGTTTGGTTGTCATTGACTATGTTCATAATTGCCACTCTCAATTGCGGCATTGTCTATAGAAGGTCTGTCAACTTGATAGATACAATTGTATGTAACATCTTCCGTACGATTTTATTTTTCGACTCCAACAGCAATGATGTACTTGCTGCTTCATTGGAGGTTCTACTTTCCTTTTCCATCGCTTGTTCTACTTTTGCTTTGGTCTCTCAAAGTCTTTCCTTCTTCGTACAAGGGTATAGGTACATGACCTTCATTTGTGCTATGGTAATTGCCATAACCTCCTCGTCCTCTACTTCCAACATGTTTATACCTTTTTGTTTCAAGCAGTCAGTGTCTTCATGATCGCCTAGTCTGCACCACTTACATAACATTCCTCTTTTGCCTTGATTGTTCTAGCATTCTCTAGTGAAATGATCCCATTCATTGCATTTTCGGCATTGGATCATGGGTCTTCCTTTAGAATCATAGTAGATTTGACTTCTCAATCCACTATTGTTGTATCGATCATTATTTCCTCTTTTGTTTCTGTACTCACCAAGAGATGCATTATTGTTGTTATTATTTTGTGGTTTAAAAGTGGTCGAAGGGGTTGACTATTCCCCTTGGGTGAAGAGTAATTGTGTGCTTGTCTTTCAATTGTATGGGCATTCCTTAATGGAATGTCTCAATACTTGACTATTTTTCGGACAATTATTTTTTGTGCGACCTTTTACTTTACAATCGGTGCACCACAATTCTTTGGTTTCTTTTGGGTTTTATTTGTCATCCTTTAGTTCTTTCATCATGTGCATCATATCTCGTTGGAGGGCTTGAATAGTTTTAGATTCTCTGTCACTGCTCTCATTTGTTCTCTCATCATCATCTGTCTTCCATTTTGTCTAGGAAGATGTTTTGTTTTCACTCTCGATGTCCACTGCCCGATTGTAAGCTTTGTTGTACAATGACGAAGGTACTACCTTCATTTTCTTGTGCAACGAGGGAATTGGTCCTTTGATGAACCAATGCTTCTTCAGTTCGTCTATTGTCTAGTTCTCTAGTTTCACCAACAATTCTTTGAGCCTACGATTGTAAGATCGCACGTTTTCATGCTTCCCTTGTTTGGTGTTATAGATCTCAACGACGATCTCATTGCCGTCATGTAGCAACTTGAACTCTGCCTTGAATGCTTTTCTTAGTACATCCCATGAGGATGTGTCTTTTGCTTTCAATTCAGTGAACCAATCTATTGCTATGCCTCGTAGCATTGTTGGAAACGTTCTCAGCCAATAATCTATGTCTTCTTGGCTGCTCACTATCCATATGGTCTCACAAGTTTTGCAATGTCTCATTGAATCCTTTGACCCGTTTTTGGTAAATTTTGGCAATTTTTTCCTTTCTACACTTAAAATGGCTAGTGGAGTCACCATCTTCCTTCCCCGATGTTCTCCATGTGCGTTGGACTTGTTTGGACTGTTTCGCTCGGTACATTCCGATGACTATCCTACACTCACAACCATGTACAAGTCCTCCACTTGTCCACCCTCAATGTTCACTGCACTCTGGAAATCCTAGGAATCTTTCTTGCACTCCCTTCGTCTGAGGATCTTCATTTCAAATCTTCCAATTCTTGATTCAAATCTTTCTTCTTCGTCGTTCGATATTGTCTCTACAGACAGTTGTCTTGGTTGGTCGACAAGATTTTGGTTTGTTTCTTTGGCAAGGTCTTGGTTTGTTTCTTTGGGGATTCTTCTTAATCATCTTCGTTGTTCCTCTTGTTCTTTTACTTTCAGGGAACTTCGTACCCATTCTTCTAATGATTCTTGGCCGCTTGGAATTGGGTTCCCGTCTTTATTTGCTCATATGAGCATTAATTTTCGGGAGTACGCCTACGACTGGTGTCACACTCTTCCTCCTCCCATTTGTTGTTCTCTTTGTATCGTTGCAGTATTTGCTGTCTTCTTTGTTCTCTGTATTTGTCGGCCCGAAGATCTTAGAGTATGGTGTAGTGATGTGTAATCAATCTCGGTAGTCTTTCGAGAAGGCAATTGACCTCTAGGTTGACAATCAAATGGTCCTAGATGGTTGCTTGAGGGACCTCTCTCTTGAGAGCTTCCCTCTGTATGTGTTCCTTTAGTGAGATATCCCACAGGTTTACGAGGTCTTCTATCAATGTGTCTACTCTTTCCTCATTTGCTTGTATCAACTCTTCAACTGCTTGATCCATTACGACACCATTATTCCCATCTATGTGTTGTGTACAAGAGTTCGTATCGTATCAACAACGAGGCCAAATGTTTACTTGCCTATTCTACTTTGAAGGATTTATAGAGTAAACGAAAATAACAAAATTATAGAACATAAATGAATAACAATCATGTTTTAGAAGATATAGCTTTATTCTCATTCATTCACAAATATGCAGTAAGTACATGAAAATCATAATAGAGGTCCCCGACTATGAACAAGAAGTAAATATAAGTAGTAGACCGATGTTGGTTAAGACTACCAACTCTTGGTAACTACTAACCGACTATACCAATCGTCAAGGACTAACACGTGATTACAAAACACAATTATTTATTTATTTATTTATTATTCATTACCTAGCCAAGTAAAATATTTTCATTTGACTTTCGATTGGCTACACAAAACTCCAAAGGAAGTCCTAGAAGGCAGATCCAAGTAGGAGCCACTGAACCTAGATCAGCTGGCAGTTCAAACCCAAGCTTCCATTTTCTTAATGAGAGGAAATTCTTAAGATTCTTATCAAATGCCCAAGGACCCCCAGTGAGCACTTTCATCAAATCTTCATACACCACAAAGCTAAAAAGGAACAGGCCATTAGCTATTGCACTAATATTAACACTTCCTTGAGTTTCCAAACAACTTCTACCCATTTCCTAACTTGACCAATGTTGGGTTGCAAGGAAAGAAACTTACCCACGATTGAGAGTTGAAGCCCAACAATTGTCTCATCCATTAGATCATCAAGGGAAACTTCAATTCCTTCCATAGTGCATGAAATCTTCGAAGAGTCGAAAACCCTAGGTTTCACCATGTTTGGAGATCTAACATGCACCAACTTATCCACATAGGATACGGGGTTCTCCTCAGAAAAGAATGAGTCAAGACCAAAAGGAGGGGACACAGGAGCTTTGTCCGAATCCCGATCAAAGACCCCCAAAGAGGACGCATTGTTCACCTTTGCACTTTCCTTAGCTGCCATTGAAGCATCCACATTGGATGGGGAGGGCTCAGGGGCCTCCCGCCTACCAATACCATGACCCTAAACCACAGGTTGCTTCAAAAAATTTGAAAATTGCAGAGCGTGCTCAGGTTTACCATTACCAAAAGGGTTAATTTAATTTGAAATGTTACAAGTTTAAAACTTATATTTTAGAGAGGTTTAAAAAGGCAGTGGAATTAATAACCTAGAGAAACCACATAAAATGAAAGTTCAATTTAAAAAATGAGATAGGACAATGATAAAAACTTAGGATTTTTAATTTTTCTCCCTTCAAGATTTTAAATTAAGAATCTATAAGCAGAAAAGAACAGACTGAATGAAGGAGAAAGGACTAGAATTCATTCTACCTATCTCTTCTAAATCCTTGAAATTTTGTTGAAGAGAAAGCCAACCCCTTATATCAACTCTTCCTATGCACATGATCCCTGCAAATCAAACTATATCTAGACCTTATGCATGAACAATCATCTACTTTTAAGCAGAAATGGAAAATTAGTATGAGTGAGCATGAGTAGAAATGAAAAATGAAACGGGAAAGTGAAAAGAGTGTTTAAAAGGTATTTTGGATGTTTTAAAGCCCAATTGGGATTTTAGTATATGCTTTAGTTCTTCGTTTAAAAGTTTGATAACTTTTTATTTTTTGGTTGAGGGGATAGAGAGGACCTGGCAAGACTTGAGCTTGGACCAGGCAAGTCTGGAGCCTGGACATGCCAAGTCAGAAAATTGAGACAAGAGCCTCGCAAACCTCATCATTGATCTGGATTCAAGATTCTTAGCCTTGAATTGGTGAGTCTCATTACATGTGTGTTAGCAATCCCACCATTGCATGACAGTGAACCTAGCAAGGATTGTTAACCTTTTGGATACCATTTAACCTTTATGCATGCTTGTTGATAGAGTTACTTTTATGCAGCTATAGATAGAAGTTGCTTAAAACTTGATGTAAAAGGTGATGCATTTCTATTTAATCAAAAACATAACATATGCTGATGAAGCTTCTAGAAAATGGAGGTTTGATTTTTCTAATATCTGCTCAAAAATGTATGAGAACCCAGTTAACAAGCCTAGTAAAAAAAATTTGATGACAATCTCTCATGAATTATTTATTTCCAGCCAGTTGGCAGTAGCTTTATTGTGCTCCTGCTCAATTCCATGCTATGAATCAGTAATTGGGTTGCCACAACTATTTTGAATATGTGATCATTTTCATTGGTTCTGGGAGTTCTTTGGGAACTTTTTCACAAGTTGAAGAGAATGAAAAAAGGACATCAAGTTTATATTTTTAAAACAAGAAAGTCATAAAAAATGTTTTAGAGAAAAAAATTAGTAATTGCTTATCCAAGTTCAAAATATTGCAGATATCTTTATTAAAAGTCAAAATAATCAGTTTGACTAGGTGGAAGGAATGAGTAATAGCATGGAATAGTTGAGCTTCATATGAAAGATATCAAAATCTTTTAAGCATCAAGTGTATAAGGGACATTGTAGGAGCTAGTTCAAGGTGCAGGGGATGGTTTCCAAAGAACTATGGATGGTGTTGTATTCCATATAGGAAAGTGGTTCTGAAAATAACTTTGTTATTTATGTGTCTGGCTAGGTTTAATGGTAGATGAGCAACTAAGCATATAAAATTGAGCATAACTTTATGGTTTGCTTTTTTTTTTTCTTACTTTGTTAGAACTTTTATTTACAGACAACTTTTTGGGAGATTGCCTGATGTAGTTGTACCAAAAATGTACAAGGAGCTATCAAGTTGTCGAGTGCTTGTTATGGAATGGGTTGAGGTGCAATGCAAATATCGCTTCCTTTGACATTAATAGCTGAAAATAACTTTGTTTTTCAATATAATAATGATTAGAATCATGTTATTAGCTGGGTAAAATGATTGCAGTACTGTGCAGGGTCAAAAATTATCAGAAGTAAAAGATCTTCATCTAGTGGAGGTAAGAAAATAATAATTTTTAAAAACGTAAGGAATGTTTCTAGATGTATTAAGTTGAAATTTCAGTTTATATTCAATTGAAGATTAAATTGATTTTTTAGGTTCAATTCTTGAGTTCAGATGGCCTATATCTGTATTTGTTTTTGGAAACATGGATTGTTTAGTTCCTCTTCTTGATTTCAGTTGATGTCTAGATATATATGACATGGTATCACATGGTTCGTTCACTTCAAACTTTCATCATTTCATCAGGTGGGAGTGTACTGCTCTTTGACCCAGCTACTAGAATGTGGATTTTATCATGCTGATCCACATCCTGGCAACCTTCTACGTACTTATGATGGGAAATTGGCATACTTAGGTGTCGGTTCACTTGTACCTATCTCTTTCTTAAAAATGATCTATAATGTTTGTATCATCAGTTAATCGGACGATATCAATATGTTATACCTTTCTGTTGATTAATAAAGATAAACTTCTAGATGACCAAACATCAAATAATTATGGTTGTTGGTTTCTTTCAAGAAATTGTCTTTTATATTAATATGGGCTACTATCACTTATGAGAACAAACTGCGCAATATAAAAATTTGGCACATTAACTGAGCCTTTCATTATCGGTTTGAATTAATTTGTGCAATTTCCCAGATTTTGGAATGATGGGTGAGTTTAACCAAGACTTAAGAGAAGGACTAATTGAAGCTTGTTTGCACCTGGTCAACCGAGAGTTTGATGACTTGGCTGGAGATTTTATCACTCTTGGGTAAGCACATTTAGCATTTTTTGGCATGTTTGGTTGTAGCCATGTTGTCTTAGCCCTTCTGAAAATTCAGCTTCTTTTTTTTGATAATTTGATGCTTTGTTTGAGTCATAGGCTGCTTCCTCCAACTGCTCAAATGACTGATGTTGCAAAAGCCTTGACAGGTATATCTTTCATGTGTTTCCTATATCACTTTGTATCAAAATCTTTATATTCTCCTATATAAGTTTCAAGTTTGATCTACTTGGTATGTACTTACATGAACTTTAGTGACATTGTAATTGAAGCGTTGCACAGTTATTAATTATTTTACATTTCGGGGATTACTTAGTTACCAGTGAAGAAACTAAAGTAATCTTGGACATCAGCCAAGCAACTGACTAGGTATTTACTTTCTATTGAACTGCTTTACTGCAGATGTTTTCCAGAATGCAGTTAGTAAAGGAGTTCGAAACATAAATTTTGGAGATTTATCAGGAAATTTGGGGCGGACAATGTATGTCAGGGTTATATACTGTTTTTTATATTGTTAGGATTGTAAGCATGTGATTTTAATATTTCAATTAAATTGTGTTTTCCTTTAATCAAGTTAGATATTGACTATTCTTACATTCCTACATGGCTGAGTTATACACTACCATGTAATCTGCTTCACTCTTTCATGTCAGGTTGCATGCTCCATTGTTTGGTCACTTCTCTAATTCCCATATATTTATGGCTGGCCTATATAAAATTGCTGTAACTAGGATTAATTTTAATCCTTAACTTTTTAATCTTGTTTGTCTCCATGCCCTATGCATGTATGCATAACTATTGACACTGATAATATAGGCATAATCAGTCATACACTACTTCCTTTGTTTAGTTACTTTAAACGATTTTCACACTGTTAATGTTTGTCTCAATTCCAATCATTAATAAAGCCACCATTGTCTAGTCCTTGTTCCATGGTTTAGCTGAATATGCTTTTAGGCATTGAGTAGTGTGAAGAAGTTATAATAACTGCCATTATACAATATTTAATTTTTAATTGTAATATTGAATTTCATTCATAACTATTGGAGTCTCCAAATGTTTTATAATTACTTACATTAACTAATCTGTTTTGTAGGTACAAATTCAAGTTTCAGATACCTTCATATTTCTCACTAGTTATTCGAAGGTAATTTTTAGCACCTGTATGAATGCATATTTCTTACCTTTTAGAAAACAAGGAAACACTCCACTACAGTCATCAGATGCATGACAACTTCTAGTTGGATGATCTTAAGTTCTTAACAATTACTATGATTGGTATTCTCCATTTGTTTTTGTATTTGGATAATTTTTTTATCTGGATTGTAAGGAACTGTCTAATGTAGAGAGCATACTTTTATTGGAAATCAGATACGCTGCAGTTGCAAATACTATGCACACAAAAATAATACTTTATTCCAATTCAATTTTCTTCAATACATATTACATATTTATAGGACTTGTATATCCTATATTATAGGAAACCTCCTATAACAACTCCCTTACATAGATAAGTATGTGACTAACAAATAAACAAACTCCTAAGTATATGAGTTGTTAAAACAACTTATAATACAAACAAACACTCACTGTAATATAATATTAAGTTGTTTCTCAGCATCTTAATATTAACTTACATAACTTTATTTTATAACACATACTAATAAAGTTAAATAAAACACCCATGTGAACACTAATTCCTAACAACCCCCCCTTAGTGTGAACATGAGGAGAAAGAACATCACACAAGTTGGAAATAGAATCTTGCTATACATGTGCATATGCATACTTTAAGTCTGCATACTGCTATCTGGATCTTACTGTACATGATCACCTACATACGAGAACTTATCCTGCTTTCACTTCTAGTGAACTCATTACCGACCGACCACACTTCCAAGAAGTCCAACAGTTAGAGGATCTCTATAGCCAACTGCTCTCCTATACAATTGTTTACAATATCGATGATGTCTATATTCTCCTCCTTTCAAACTTAGCACTTCCAATTGCAATAAACCAACTCTTGTGGCTCATGATCTTGATTCAAATGAAAGGCACCTCTCCTCAACCTTTCATGGTTTTCACACAAGTTTACCACAAACTTGGACACGAACAAGAACACACTCATCTGTTCACCTCATATGGTTTTTTGGATCACCACTAACCTTTTCAAAATCCATGAACTACATTACACTAGTGTTTTTGTTTATTACAATATTTTACACTAGGAGGATACATAAGAAACTAACACACATGAATAGAAATAACAATTGTTGTTGATCATGCTTCTTGATCTCCAACGGCATAGAAAACTGTCACTGCCACACAATAAAAAATAAAATTCCACCAAAGCTGATAAGTGGCCTCGTCGTTGGTGGCTGGCGAGAGGATGTTGAGTGTCCTCCAACCTCCTATGTCTCCATCCTCCATTTTGACTCCTTAGTCCTTCCTAGCCAAATGTAGCATTAGAATCTCTAAAAACATTGTTAGATATAGCATCAACTCCATGTGCACATGAATAAGAGGATATAGCCACAAGAATGCACCCTTTTTACTAAAATAAATCCTTGTTAACTCCAAAAGCAATTCTCTATTATAGTGTTACTTCAAGAACAAATAAGAGATTTCTCTTATATCACCAACTCTTTTATTACACTTCTTGGATTTAAGTAACACAGGATTTGAACATATCTCCTTTAAAAAACAAAGTCAAAATGAATTTAATCAACACTATCAACCAACTCTCCTTCTAATTCAGTAGAGTTTTTACATCATCCATTCAAAAGAATGCCATCTCTAGCCATGCTAGATAATGCTCCTCCACTAATATTCAAACTGAAAAAGAAGATACTGTGTTGAAATAGACTTCAAGGAAACTCAATAAGAAACCAATTTAATCAGCAAACTGAAATTAAAATTTTAGAGCAACTGTAGTAGCCATCCAACAGGGAGAATGCAAGGTCATTGAAAATTTTATGACACCAACTCATTAAACTCCTTTACAAATATAAATTATCTATCTTGGTGGATGTATTTTTCTAATACACTGCACCAATGACATGATATTATTTTTGTTGTAATTGATGTCATTCAAAAATGAGTTATCACGTCAAAACTTGCAGCCAGTATTTTATGCTCCAAACTGCTCACTCAATACAAAATATATCTTCAGACCATTTCTCGGTTTTATTGTACCCTTCCTCAGTTTTCCAAAACACTTTGAATTTTTAAATTTAGTTATGAAATTGACAAAGATATTGCCATTTTACTGCAATTGTGTTAAACTGATATAAAGAAACACCATTTTAAATTTAACACAATTTACCAAAAAAAAATGGTGCTGCACTACTTACAGGTATAGGAAAGATAAATGCTTTGATATCTCCAGCCAAAATAAATGTTTCTTCATTCCATAAACATAGGCACAAGATGGGAATGCTCTGATATGATATTGGAAATCAGCGATGCTGCAGTTGCAAATACTACGCACACAAAAAATAATACTTTATTCCAATTCAATTTTCTTCAATACATACTACATATTTATAGGACTTGTATATCCTTATATTATAGGAAACCTCCTATAACAACTCCCTTACATAGATAATTACATGACTAACAAATAAACAAACTCCTAAATATATGAGTTGTTTTATATGAGTTGTTTTATGAGTTATTAAAACAACTCATAATACAAACAAACACTCATTATAATATAATATTAAGTTGTTTCTCAACAACTTAATATTAACTTACATAACTTTATTTTATAACACATACTAATAAAGTTAAATCAAACACCCATGTGAACACTAATTACTATCACTTTTTTCATAATGCATTTGGATGTGATTTACAATTATCTTTTGTTTTAACTTTTTCTCAACATAAGTTTTAGATCAACATACCCACAGTTTGAATTTAATTTCACTATTTAGTTTCTTCAGTTTTGCAAACATGATGAGATGGACTGTAGGATTTTCCCAAAATTATGAAATTTGATATTTGGGAGACTTCAAATGTTTCCATGTTTTCTGTAACTTTGTTTAGCGCCAATGTTGTCTAAGCATCTCACCTCTTGACCTAGTGTCCCTAGATTCATCAATCTCTAGTTTACTTGTCTAGCTACAATGTGCATCTTCAAATGGATCTGATCTACTACACTCCTAATATTTTGTCTGGTTATTGAATATGCACACTGCTTCCTGTGTTATTTGAAATTAGTTAAAAGGAATTTCAATTGAAAAATTCGAACTCTCATTCATTCTGGCCATGTATTGTAGTTACCTGCCTCTTCCTTGCAAGAAAAATTGTTGGTAGCATTCTTAGTTACTTGGTCCAACTATTTAACTACAGAAGCCATCTCTCAAATGCTCGGCTAATATGTACCACTAATCACTTGACTTCATCATTTCATAATTTCTGTTTAACATGGTTGCGTTCTTGAGAGGGTTTGATGTGAGATGATTACTTACTTTGGGCAGGTCCATTATGAGATGGTTGGACACATCTTCATCTCTTGGTATAGTTTTATTTATGTGAATGCCATGGCTATGATCACCAACCATTGTTAGAATACTCCTTGTGTGGTAGATGAAGAAGATTCTAAAGTAGATCATCTTCATCAATTGAATCAACAGATGACTAGCAAAGCACTGATTCATTTGTCTATTTCAAGTTAGTCTTGTATAAGACTGGTTTGTTGAACAGTGACATCAATGTAGACATTGATGTAACGTTAGTGTTATATTATTTAAATGCATGAAAGACATACACTAGAGAATTAATAGCTTGATGTTTGGTGTTATTTTTGTAAGGATTCAGAAACCTATCAATCATCTTGTCTACAAAGAGAGGAGACAAATTGAATTTGATTATCAAAACTTATCTTGGTTTTACCTTTTATATTTTGCATGAATGTTCCAGTTTGGCAGTTTTGGAAGGCATTGCAATTGGCAGTGATCCAAATTACAAGGTCTTGAGTAGTTCATATCCATGGATTGCACGTAAAATCCTCACTGACAATTCTCCTCAACTAAGATCAACACTACAAGCTCTTTTATACAAGGTTTCCTATCTGCTTCCTTTGAAGTATATTTATTTATCAAGCATACTATGAGCATTGTTATTATATGTCAATAATTTACAATGTGGCAGGATGGTACATTCAGGATTGATCGTTTAGAGTCTTTGGTTTCTGAGGTTAGTTTGCTACAAATTATTGAATATGAACAATTTACATCTCATAATGATCAAGTTTCAAAATTTCAAGCAAGTGCATTGGTAGATATTTTTTAAATAAGTTTATGTTCTAAATTAACACAGTACATGATAATATAAGTGGAGTTTCTCCTTTGTCTGCAATACATGTGCCTTGTACCATATATTTACTGCTATTTCAAGGTTAAAAATTCATGGAATTAGTTTAATGCACTCTTTGCTGGCAGTCTTTACGGTCAACAACAAATGACTCTTTAACAGGACAAAAAAAAACTGATAATGAGTCTGTGCTGATGCGTAATCGCATCCTTACATTTACCCTAAGTGAGCAGGTACTGGAAAGCAAAAGATTTTTGTTATAGTGATTATGTTTTACTGTGGTTATTATTGAAGTTTGCGTTCTGTAGGTTTTTTTAATCATCTTGCATAAAAATTTTGCTCATAAAATGGAAAACTGTATATGCTATGCTCAATTTCCAGGGTGACTTCGTGAGGGATATTTTTCTTGAAGAGCTAGCCAAGGTGTGCATGCGTCTCTCATGTGCATCCAATGATTTGTGCAATGATGAGTCAGTGCTCGAGTGTTCAAAATAAAAAAATGCACATAACCTGTGGTAATTTGTTATTTATTGCTATATTGTAGGGTATCGATGCACTTAATCGGTCAGCATTCGAGACAACTGCATCTATTGTCATTTCAAACTTGCCCATGGCTCCTCCATTTCCTTTACACTTTGTGGAGGATGAAGACATAAAAAACCTGAAAACCTTGCGACGCCTCATCCTATTGTTGTCAAATGGATTTGTAGAAAATATGAACAATGGTGCAGTAAGTCAAACATTTTACACTAACATTGCATCATTGCATCAGATCAGATTGTCTGCAATACATTGTTCTTTTGAATTGACTGAATTGGTTGATGAACATATATTTTATTATGATTTCTTTGTTCCAGGAAGAAGAGGATGCTCTTTTGAAAGAAAACAATGTTCAAAAGACATGGGAAGAGGCTGTAATTGTTCTTCAACAAGTAAACTCTTTTGAGAAGCTTTTACCCATGCTTTCAGTATTTTTGGAGGTATTCAATTGATAGTGATTAAATAGTTATGATCCAGCCAATCTAATGTATATGTTTGATCCTGTATTTGATTAAGAGGGCATGTATAATTTTTGTTGCAACTGCCTCTGATCTAATATTTATGTTACTAACTTATTTCTAATAACGTTTTGATCACCTTTTTATTTGATGGCATAGCTTCCACGTTCAGTTCAGCAGCAAGCATTTGTTTTGCCAGTGGATCTGGCTGGAAAGTTAGCATCACGCACTTTAGCAAGAACCATTAGAAGTTTTGTGCTTTAAGTTGGCAATTGTGGTAGGTGAGCAGCCCTTATTGTGATCACAGCCCAATAATCATGGCTTCTTGTCGGTAAATGAACAATGACCAATAAAAGAGTTTGCCATGGCAGGTAAGATTGTGTTTTCATTTTCACCACTAGTTTTCATTTCTATTCCATCTATATCAATAATTGCCTTTCTTTGCCATTGATGCCTAAATAGATAGCGAAATCTCATTTTCTTAATGGAAATCCAGTTATAAATTTTGTTAGCATTTTAATTTGTCTGTTTTAGGACAACTCAAACTGGAATAGTATGTGAGGAAATCCTCTCTAAAAATTTGTAGGAGAGGCTCTTTGATCTAATCTACATCTAAATTCTAAAACAAATAATCTAGATTGTTATTTATGCATGCTAACAATTTACCTTCTGGAGTTTTTGCATGTAAACAAAAAGCTTGAAAACAGTCTAGACCTATTTTTTTAATCTTAGAGGTAGGAGCACAAGACTGGAAGTACTTAACTTATGAGACTTTTAGTTTATGCAACTCAAAAAAAATATGAACTGAAAACAAAACACTATTCAATGGTTAAAGAAAATACCAATGAATTAGTATTAACAATAGGATTGGTTTGACATAAGTCACAAGCAATACAAAACATGATATGATATTACAGACAACAATCCTTAAAAGCATGCAAAGCTACTGATTAAGAGTAGAGGACAGGTGTTAAGCAAAGTTGAACACAAATCTTCTTATTACTGACTTGTTGAATCTCAACACAATAAATTGACTTCAAAGCTGAACAAAAACTTCTGTAGCATATGTCTGAGGAAAAACTCTCATTACCTTCAATGAGCTCAAGGCACTTATTTATAACCTCTCTAAGAGAAGCTTCTAAGGAAAATAATAATGGAATAATGCTTTAAAGCAGCTTTAAATCAACCCCAATCTTTATCCTTTGAAAAGAGACAATGTCACAATAATCACTCTAAATAGCCTGAAATAAACTCTTTTTATTTGCTTTAAATCTGAGTTCTTCTCAAAATAGTTCACCTATGTCAAAGACTGCCTATAATTTGGCAGTTTTTTGATTCAATGATTAATCTCTTCTTGAATACTGAAGTTGCTATTTTTAGCATGAAGGGGAGGTTTCATCTTGGCAATAACATTAGAAAAGCACAAAATCCTTTGAGTATTTGGACTGACATTTTCTGGGCATGACTTTGCAATGTCAGGTTTTTTAGTGCCAATGCTGCATGAGATGTGCAATTTATCATTTGTCACACTTTTGATCTAGCAAAACCATTCAAAAAGCATGGAATTTCAGTTGTTTCCTTTAGTCTTTCATGCTAGTCACAGTTTCCTCTCTCCACCACTTGAATCACGTTTTTTCTGATGACAATGCCACTTAAAAACAGTGGTTTTCACTTTTCTTGGTCCTTTTCATAAATTGGCATGACTTATCATGCCATTGCCACTTTATATCACTATTTTAGATTGGCACAACCTCTTAATAAGTACAAAATATCCTTAGTTTCATTTTCAGGTTTGCTTCACCACCTTGAGTGCCATTTTAAACTGGCTTTTGCCGCTAAAAAGTGGCGACAAACACTTAACAAGTGTTTTTCTCTTTCCATGGGTGTGATTTTTGTGTTGTCATTGCCAGCCCATAAGACTTGGCATGGTCTCATGTGCCATTGCCAACATCAGTGTTGTTTTTAGTTGGTCATGCCACTTGATTTCAACAATATTTAATTGACTTATTCCTTTGGCAGAATTTCTTTGTGTTCATGCCACTTTGATTTTCTTTGGCTTGAGCCACAAAAAGTGTGCCCGTTGTCATTTTACTCAACTTTTGTTACATGGGGGAGTTTGGACTCATATTTTCCACCTTTTGACATTTTCTTTTGCAGCCATTCTTTCATCAGATTCCAGCCCTAGGTATTCCATCCTTCTTGTGTCGGAGCTCCCAAACCATTGAAAACTCGATCTCTTTCTTTTCATGTTGCTCATCTATGAGCAGTCTGCAAATATCATTTAGCTGACAAAAATAGACCAACACTTGATGACTTGGTAAATTTGTAAGGAGGACAACTTAGCTGACATTGATAATATGACAAGAATAACATGGTTATTGACTACAATCTTGACTATACGGGTGAAGTTTCATAGGGGTACCAATTTTGGTACTAAAATATTTAAATGTCACTGCATACTTGAGTTTCCCTTTTTATTTTACTTGCTTGACTACTAGAATTTTAATTTGTGTATAAACCTTTTCCATATGCATTTGTCACATTTTCCATGCTTTCTCTATGTCGCCTACATTTTACACCACTCTATCTACATAATATTTGTTCTTTTTCTTGTAAAAAAATTGCATCACTCCATCTAAAATAAAAGAAAAATAGACATATTGTTAGACTTTGGTGGCTCAAACAGGTTGCATGTTCAAGTGGTTTCTGCATTTAATGATTTCAAAGGATTTTCCTTCATGCCTCCTTCCCTCACGGCCCTCAATAAGCATGGAAGTATCAATTGAGAGACAACGTAGGTTTAGTTATTAGACTTGTAAATATGTTTAGAACTAGTTTGCATTTTTTGTGCATGGGTGGCAACTTTTGATTGATGTTTGAAATTAATCATGCTAGCACTGTATGCAGGTAATATATCAATTGATAATAGTGTATTCCTTGAGTGACCTAACTTCAACTTCATGTATGAGATAGTTTTTCCTTGCTATAGTGCAAAGGGAACGCGGCGGAGGACAAGTGAGGATTGCAACCGCGTGAAAGATTTTATGAATTCAAACTACATTGGTTGGATGATATTTAAGAAAATAAAACCGCAATTAAAACCTTTCCACATAATAGAGTATTGTAAATACAGACATTCAGAATGATGATATAAGTGTAAATAAATGCTGTGACTAGTAAGTTCGCATGGTAAACTGTAGGCCTATTTAGTTAATGGTATGTACCATAATGTTGTATTATATAATTATAGCACAACCACATTGCATTATTTAAATTTTAAACAAGCTATGTTTATTTTATTTCCAAGCCTACTCGAGTATGTGCTAAATTGCTTTCCAAAATTTGATCATTTGTTGCATTATTTTGCAAATTTGTGTAAAGTAATTTTGCTAGGGTTACCTCGAGACTTTATAGGCTCCAGTTTCATCTTAGACAATGGCCCAGGCCAGCATTATTTACCTCAACAAAGCCTGTAGAGCAAGCCAGCTGAGGATAGAACCCAAGATGTCAACTTTGTGAGCATCCCACTCACTGGTTGGTTTGGCCCAATGGATTTAATGCATATCTTATTTTCAAGTGTACTTCAATTATACAATAAATTGTTTTCAAGTACACGTTTGTTTTATTTTGAAGATTAGTATTCTAGGCAAAAGCAAAAAACAAAATTGAAATCTGTGTTGACATGAATGAGAAACCTTATGCTTTTCTTTTCAAGTTTGTTGTATTTTCTTAGGGTTGAAAAACACGGTTTTTCAATTTTCCAAGGGAGCTATCGGACATTACCTTGAGACTGGGTTTGAATGTGTGCCCTTTGTCTGGTAATTCTCATCCCAATCAGTCAGTGTGACTTGATGGACTTAAGTTTGCTGTATTATTATTAGTTAAATTATTATTAGATAATGTACTATTGAAAAATCAGTTTGTAAAATTGAAAATTTAATATAACTTAATGCAGTCTTTATGAAATTTTTCTCTATGCAAGCGCAGTGAATTAGTGAAACTGACTGCTAACTTAAAGTTTTGGACTTGTAGTCTTTTGAATCGGATCAACTAGTAAGAAACAATTGTGCAGTTAAGTTTTTGGGTTGATCATCATTGCACTCACCCTATAAGACTCACTAAAGGCAGCAATTTGGGTTTTAATTGTGGTTGACAACAATCTAAATTGCAGAAACTTGATTATCTTATAAAATTAATGCTTATTAAAAAGGCAAATGAATCGAATAAGCCAAATATATACAATGCAACGTAAATAAAAGCTTTATTGAAAATGAAATTTTATTCATAGAAATGTAGCAATCTTTGCAAAGAGATGATTCACTTCCTAGAAAACTGCTCCTCTTTTGAGAGAAGCCCCTCATTATAAACAACCAACTGCATTGAGAAATGAAAATAAAGGAAAAGATGAAACTCCACATTTCAAATTGAAGAAATCAATTGTTATGGATTGATGAGGACAAATTGGGTTGTTAGGTACGGACAACTAATGTTGCCAGCTATAACCAAATCGACTTCATAGTTTTATGTCTAGATTTGCTCAAAATATTTAGATGTTTTTTCAACCATTTCTTCTTGTAGATGAATTGTGGTCATATATTAACAACCCAATAAAGTGACGTGTCATGGTTTGGGGTGCCTTAGTCTTTGTATTTGTTGTATGATATATTTGAACTCGAGTTAGAAGGATATGGATTTAGCTTTGGAAGTTAAATTTGTTGAAATATTGTCATTGATGTCAAAGAGGCATGGAACTATTGTCATTGATGTCAAAGGAGAGTTCTCTGATGATGGAAATAATTGACAAAGCAAGAATCACATGTTTGGAAGCATGATCTCATTTCTACGATCGATATATCAACATGTTTACAATATTCCAAGAGTGCAATGTTATACAAAGCATTGAAGTAAGAATTATTTAGCATCACTAAACATCGCTCAATTGATCAAAATCTATCTTATAAATTCACCTATTGTAAACAGTGTATGAAGGTATAAAGGTTGTAATCATATGAAGATTGTAATAAGATGTGGACAATAATGTAACACTTAGCACACTTATTATCAATATGTGCTAATTGTGTCCCTAGAATTGTTAGGAAGTAGTGTTCATGTGGGTTAGAATGTGTGAGGTAAAGTGATCACTCACGTATTTGTTACGAGTGTTGGGAATATTATTCCCGTAGTTGTTAGTATTGTTTGTGTGTTTATATTGAGTTGTTAAAACAACTCAATATATTTAGGTAATTTATTTCAGGAGTTTCCTATAATTTAGGAGATTAAACTCTATATATATTTGAGTGGAATTTGATGAAGAGAAGCATCAAATTATTTGTGTAAAATCTTTATATAGCTTCGATTTTGTCTCTGCGCAAATTCTCTTTTGTGGTATCAGAGCCAGGTTACGTTTTTGTGCCCTTTTCCTCAGTGATGATGAGTGGATTCATATATCATTAGAGTTATCTTCTGCACCAATTATTTAGCGATGAAGAGGGAATAATGGAATATTAAGTGTCATGAATATTGTAGCACATCTTTCATCAGGCTAATTCTTTCGTTTGTACCGATTTGAGGCAATATCTTGTTAATTGCATATTATATCTTTGGTGATCCATTATTTGTGCAAAGCCAATATCCTTTTCTTTGAACTTCAGGTTGTGCGATCTATGCCTGGTGCAAGGACTGTAATTGCTTGAATGGGCGAGGTTGATATGATTGGTTGTCACCAATTGGAGGCCCACGGTTTATGCATTGGCGTATAAACTATGGATTCCATCCTGATCCATACGTTGACAGATCCGAGTGTTTGGCAGCCTACGTGGTTTATGCGTGCCTACTTATTCCAAACAACCCGCAGATTTATTTTGTTTTTGGCCTTTGCGGATTGTTTGGCAGATCAGGATCATTTTCTTCATGATCGGCATTTTATAGGCCGACGTAGTTTTGTTTTCTCAACCCGATATCATTGACCCTTGCTCGAGACCGGGTTGGCGGTCATTCTGTTTGATTTCCATCTGCTATTCAAATTGCATTGATCGATTGGAATGACCCCACCGTGGCAATTTGGATTTGCGGAGCTCTCTAATCGATAGCGTGACATTAATCCCTCTGTTGCTACATTGGAAGAGATTGGAGTTGAGGGGAATCTCTCACACAAGAACTCCTGTATCAAATCTCGACCAGGTCGATTCATTTTAGTTGAAGGTCGTGTCGTCTGTTGTGGAGGTTGTAAGAGGTGTCCGGGCTTACTGTCATAGGCCATCAAATTTTCTTTTGCAACCCTGTTACAGGCCAGCGATTTTCCATCACTGCCATTGAATTTGTGCGAGCAGAAAACCATCAAGAAGCCCGCGTGCTATCTCCAGGCCACGATTATTCGACTGCAAAATCCGTAAGATTGCTTTTCTGGACTACAAGCCGTGAGTGTATTGGAGCCCACAAATTGCCAAGGAGGACGTGGAGCAGTGGAGCGGCACCAAAGAGGCGGAAGGAGTTAAATAAGTTAATTATGTTGTTTCCTTGAAGTTGTCTAGCATTTTAATTATGTTGTTTCCTTGAAGTTAATTATATTTTTTTTTTTTTTTCGAGAAAAGTTCAATGGACTATATGTCAAAAATCTAGATTCTGATCATAAAAGTGAAAATAGAATATTGTATGATTATCAAAGTATATCAATTTGTTTAGAAAAGGGTCCATTTTTTCATGAGCATTAGTCGTTATGTCAAAAATTCAAAAGTGTCAAAAAGAAAATAACAAATTGTCTCAATTGTTAAGGTGCATTATCAGTGGCCAGTATTGGCATGGTGTGTTGGTTTAAAGGTGTCATTGTTGTTCTTGCCACCAAGGTTCAAACCCCATTGGGGCGGTATTGTTGAATGATTGTATTCTGGTTCATAGCTCTGGTCAAAAGCGTTTACCCCTTGAATAAAAAAAAAAGGTGCATTATCAGTGGAACCTGACACCTTCAGTAATATTTAGACTAGAGGGGAGTCAAATAGTATTTCTTCAAATGGAGAAAAATAGTGTATTGATTGAAAATTTTGAGGGTTTAGAATTTCATACATGGCAAATCAAATTACAATTGATCCTTATTGAAAAGGATCTATGGGATGTGGTAAGTGGAGCAATGACAAGGCCAACTAATGTTGATGAGAGAGTAAAGCGGACTACAAAGGATCAACGAGCAATAGCTTTGATTGGTCTTGGGTTGTCAGATGCATACCTCCACCATATTGATTTATCAAAGACCTCAAGGCAAGTGTGGGATAATTTGAATGCTTTGTTTGGATCACAAGCTTCAAGTGCAAAGATGGGCTTAAAGCAGAAATTGTTCGGGCTGAAGATGATGGAAGGTGACAACATTGTGCAACATATAAGTAAGTTTCATTCCTTATTCAATCAACTAGCTGGGATAAATGCTAAAGTAGACGATGAGGATGCAAAAGCTATTTTGTTAAATAGCATGCCTTCTAGCCATGGAAACATTGTTTTCACATTAAACAAAGTAGATGGCAGCCTAGAAGATA
>VDFB02067645.1:0-24516 GCA_007258455.2 Sequoia sempervirens | reverse complement strand
AAAAACATGCTAGTAAAAATCTTAGAAAACATCAATTACAAAACTATATTATTGTTTGTAAATTAACAAAGTGAACCTGGGTGAATCCACTTCTCACTTCCACTTGGCCAATAAAAAATCTTATGCACTAAATTCTCTCAAATATATACACCATCGCTCAATGAGAGAGAAGCTCCTTAAATATAGGAGGGGTGATGCTAAAATATTTGAAAGGGTAGTTGTCACACCCATTCAAGACTACCATTTGTAAATAATTAATAATCTAATAATTTAGTAGATTATTAAATGGTGTATGCTTTAAAAAGGTATATAATAAGCATAAGGTTTTATAACCTTATTTTAGAAAAATATGTAAAAGTTATAAGGGTCGGATCCCTAATCATATTAGGTTATAACAATTATTATTATTTATTAGTTAATTGTCGCAATAGCTGTAAAAATTCTTCACAGTCTTTGAAGATCCTTTTCAAAATATCAATGGGGTTTCCTTGATTAGCTATTGATTGTTAAAGTAGATATGGCTAGGTAATTTTTTTTTGAGTTTCATAATTGTGATTATATGAAATTATAGCAAGCGTGAGAGGATTTTGAAATGCATTTCTAGTTCTTTATTTTATGTTGATTCATATATTGTTGTAGCATTTGATCCTTTGATCTTTCAAACATAATATATGTTCTTCATAGGACCAGTTTAGTTAACTTCCTCTTAGTCTACATAATCCAATACCACTTACCTTTGCCATGCATTTTGAGATTCTTTACGTATTAGCTATCTTTAGAGGGTTATGTATTTCTATGTTTTAAGGGTTATATGTGGAGCACGATATTGTGAATAAAGCCACACTTGGGGATATAAATCATGTTTACATTTTTAATTGCATATATAACCTAATCATATACCAAAATTTGAGAGAATTTTAATTTTATAAGATTACTAAGCTAGTATAAAGGGTGTTCAGTGACAAATATTTGGGATATCATTATGTTGTGGCTAAGCTATGTGACCAATTATAGTATTCATTTCACTTTGATTGTCCTATAAAGATCTTTAGGAACACCCTCCTTTTCTCTATAAATTTGTATGTGTAGAAGAGTTATCCACTCTTTTAATTAGCCCATAATTGCTTACACTCTAATCACGAGTCTTGCCTTGCTTGTCTAAACTGACATGTCCCCGAGTTTAGGTCTTGAGTGCATTCTCCAAGATTGTGGGGTATAGTTTGGAGCACTAACACATTGTACATTATGATTAGGTATGAATACATTAGGGTTAAAAGGTCCTTAGTGGGCAATAGATCTAGATTGAATATTTTTGGTAAGAATTTTCTATTAGTACTTCAAATTAACTACTCTTATCTCCCCAAATATGAGGTAATCATTATAGGGTTTGAAAATGTAATACAAAAATCTCTTGGCTTTATCACTTTACCTATTTCTTTTGCACCTATTTCGCTTAGTATAATGTTTCATGTGATGCCCAAAAATTTAGTGTACATCCTTTTAGGGAATCCTTGGATTCATAATATGAGTGTCATTCCATCAAAAAATTATTGTAATCAAGTACATTCATAAAAAAGAGATGTGTAGTTGTAATTAATGAAAACCTATTCAAATTTTGTCATATCATTGAAAAGGATTGAACCATAATATCTCCAACCTACTTGAATACGACTATGGAACCGTTAAGAACTTCTCCTAACCACCTACACATTAAGCCAATTGTAAGAAAACTTAGGGTTCTTTTAACTTCACATCATAGGATAGAACAAAGCATAAAAACAAGCACATGGATTAATCCACATCGTTTAATTGAAGATCTTGATACACATAATAAATCACCTTTGGATTCGTAATTGAATGCATATTATAATGATTAATATTTCTCCTAGATCTAGAACTAGCCATCAATATAAATGTGTCTTGCCTTCATATAAATTGACCACTAGTATGATAAAGGATATGCCATCCCCTAAAAGTTTGGGTGTAAGATAAGAGGATTTGGATTTAAACATGTCATAATCAAACAAATCAAAGTACTTAATATGAACACTAGAGGAATTGAAGATTCATGTGCCACAAGTAGTGATGTAAATCTATAATTAGTTTATCTTGAATGGGTCTACGAAGGTTGTTTCGATACCACTCCTCTACTAAAATCAATTTTCTTATGATTACTTGTCTATGTTTCATCATGATAAAGGCTTCAAAGATGTCTTTAAGGTTTCTTCATACTTTGGGGAAGATGCTCCTTCATTGAGCAATAGTATTAACACTTTACCCACCAACCATTCATAGAGGATAGTGATAAAGGCTTCAAAGATGTCTTTAAGGTTTCTTCATACTTTGGGGATGATGCTCCTTCATTGAGCAGTGGTATTAACACTTTACCCACCAACCATTCATAGAGGATAGTAGCATGCTAATAGTAGGGGACACTCTCAGTATCAAGAGGGATATAAAATATAAATAAAAAGGTCTTAAAAATGGATAATTTCTTAATCAAATTTTAATGGAAAACATAATATTCATCACTTTACTCAAATATTTTAGTGATGTGTTCACTTGGGCATATTAAGACATGTTGGGCATATCTAATCACATAGTTAATGAATAATATTGTTCTAGAGCCCAATGCAAAAATTTCCCAGAAAATTATTCACAAGATGCATCTAAAAGTTTGTTTAATGGTGGAGGAACTCGAGAAGATGTTAAAAGTAGGTTTTATATAATCAATTGATTACTCACCATGGATATCTGATATAATACTTGCTATAAAACCTAGTGATCTTGTATGAATTTGTAGTGATTTCAAGGATCTTAATAAAGCATCACCCAAGAAAAAAATATTGTTCCTTAACATTAACATGATCATATATACATAAACCTATAAGGCCTAGCAGTTAAAGAACAAAAAAGAGTAACAACCTTAGATGTTGGTTTCATTACAATGACTTGGTCGACAAACATTAACCAATTGGAAAACATAAAAAATTGCTATCAAATTGATGAGAGGTTGAGCATAACAACCAAGATAAGCTTACAACATTATAGAAGAAAAACTTGACTCTATAACTTTATACCATTATAATACTCTAGTTACAAACTAAACCATAAATAGAACAAACCAAACTAACCATAACAAAATAACATTGCAATACCCTAACTATAAAAATTCATCCTCCCCACAAAATTGAACAAAGAACTCAAGTTTTTTCCTAAGTCTTGCAATAGGCGCTAGGGAAATTATACTATCTCTTAGTACCTCTCCACAAAACCTTTACATTTATCATAAGAGACCATCTTACCATGTGAGGCCACCATCACCACATCTTCTAAACCATTAATGTCACAACACTCTAAGTAGGTCAAAATTACCTCCACAGCTAAAGTCACCTTCAAACCTTTCACTATCTCTTCCATTATGCGCTACAAAAATTATTGCCTCTTCTTAGAAACATGCAGTGATCAAGAAGGCATGTAAATTTTACTTGAAATTGATGAACCACATCTTCTATATCGTCATATAATAGGTAAGAATTGACCACATTAGACAAACATGAAACACACCTATTTTTCTGAGCCACATTAAAAAAAATCCCCCACCCTCACATATGCATTGGGTCAAGAAAGAGATTTGTCATAATTAAAAAAATCCCAACATATTGTGCCTCATCCATATCCTTAGCAATATCTTAGATCCTCACCATCCAATAACACAACTCGAGGTTTTTTATTTCTTTCTCTATGTGCAATAAAATTAATAACCATTCCTCACTAGAGACACGCCTCTTCCTCAACTTCACATTCTTCTTTGCAACCTATTCCTTTACTTTTATTCTTTCAACTTTTCTCACTTTCCTAAAACTATTATCTATCAATGATACCATATATCACTAGAATGAAATCATCAACTTCGTATACCTTCCAATTGATATCATTTTATCCTTATTTCTTAACTCTCATTACACCCTTCACTAATAAAATGAGGATCCTTTACTTACCATAGTTTCCCCACTCCCATATATCTTTTCTATCATATCATCTAACATAACATGCCACAACTTCCACCTATTATTGGGTTATGATCATACATTTCATTGTTGAGCATGAAACTATCATTTATGGACGAATTCTATAATTATGACTAAATCCCTTGAAACCCCTCAAGTTTAATATAAAAATGTATTTAATACACCACATATATTATTCTATGTCATCATGGCCATGAAATTGGAAAATGTTGATGCTACATAACAAATGTCCATGACATTAATCTCTATGATCTTAAGCATGACATTTTGGGAAAATCTAATAAACGGGTATTGTCATATCCAATATTTAAGAAGTATTTTTAATATATTTGATAATTTACAAGGTTTGAATAAACCCTAAGGAATGTGTCTTAACAATTGATAGTGGTCACCTACTAGTATTCATTATGTCTCTACTAGGTTTTCGCTACCAAAAATATTAATGCTATTGTCAACATGCCTCCATTAAAGAACCTTTCACAATTACATAGATTGTAAGGGAATAGACAAGATATAAAGTGATTTGTTACACAATTATTAGACCTCACTTTAATCATTCCCTAAATTATTAAGAAAAATACCAAATGATGATTATTATAGGACTTTTGAGGACATGAGATAATATTTGCTAAACCCAAATATTATCATGTTTTTCATTCATGAGAAACTCTTGTTGTTATATGTATTGGCCATCGACTTTGAAATTAGGGGTATCTTGGTACAAAATGATGAAAATAGAAAAAAAAGAATATCATGTTTTTTATTAGTCTCACTTTTGTAAATTATGAATATACACCAATAAAAAGTTTTGCTTGGTTGTGGTCTTCTCATCCCAAAAGATTTGATATTATATGATTTATGCTGAGACACTTGTTGTGATAAAGGAAGATCCTCTTAAATATATATATTCTAAGGCTAATATCTTATGTCAAGTTGCAAGATGGGTTACGTCACTTTCTAAATTTGACCTTAATTTTTTATCACAAAAATCTATTAGAGGTCATGAAGAAATCATCTATCAATTATCTACATGGCCAAGACCTATTGATACATTGTTCTCTACTGAAAATTTTTGGCATGTCAATTCTTCCTCACCTTGGTCCAATTTTTTGATGGTTGGTATAATGCCCTCCTGTTTGCTACCTTGAGATGTTTAGATCTCAATATTGTTTTTCAATTATGTAGTAGGGGATGCATATGTCATGGTTGTGCTTGTTGCTTTGCATGTTTATAAATAGTTCAACTTCACTATTTTTATTATGAGTTTCGGTTCATGCTTCAGTTCTTGCTCTGCATGGTGTGTTTGGATCATACACATGTTTCAAGATGTGATTCCTCGACATGTTGGTTGTTTGTGATGTGTATGTTTATGTTTATGTTCTTGGTTTATTTGAATGCTTTAGAACTAATAGATGTGCAAAATATTATTCATGTTTTGATTAAATGTTATCATTATTCTAGGTCATTGAATTCATTGATTTATATGTTTTATATGATATTGAACTGATTGAATGATTTTTATGTGCTTTGACTATATATGTATTGAGAAGGTACACTTGACATATGTGTTGAATGGCTATAGGTACAAGGTTATTTCTCCATCGGACTACACATGTCTAAATTTTTCTCCAACGATGGTTATATTTGGAGATTCTATGTTAAATTGGAACTTTCCCTTGCTATACCCAACAGTACTCGATTCAAGTACAATATGTGTTGTGATTTACCCATGTTAACTTGTATTTGAGTCGAAGGTGATTTCAGATTCCATGTATGTTGTGAGTTACTGATAATTGTCAGTTTAATTTAACAATTTAATTTCCTCATTTTTGTAAATGGAAATTTAAGGAATGAAATGATTGATTTTATCATTTAGAGAAATAAATCATTTTTTTGGAAAAAATGGTAAAAATATTAAAAAAGTTAAGTTTTTTACATTTAAAAAAATAAATAAAAAAAATCCTTTGGTTGGGAATGTGTAAGTATTTGACTTGATCATTTTTATTAAAAGGAATGAAAAGGAATTAGTGTTGTATGTATTTTATTCAAATGAAAAATTTGAGAAATAAGAAATAAAATAAATAATTAGAAAATAGAAAATAGAAAAAGGATAAAAAAAGGAAATAAAAGTCTTTTTTTAATTCATTATTCTTTGTGAAGAAAATTTTACCCCAAAAACTCTCTTTTGAAAAATGGATTTATGGTGAAAATTGGGTGGATTTGGAATTGGAGTGGCTTGGGAGATGGATGGATTTGGATAGGAAATGGATTGTGCTTGTGTGTGATCTTCACTCCTCCAAATTGGTAAATTACAAGTTTTCATGTGTTTTATTTGCATTCAAATTTGAGGTAATCTTCTTCCCCTCTCCATTTATTGAGCTATTTCTTGTTTTGGATGCAATGTTCTCCCTTAAGGGAGCGAAGAACTTACCTTGTAGGATTCAATTCAAATAATTAACGTAGATTTAATTTTTTTTTAAAAAATTTTCAAAAAATGTCATTTTGTGCCCTCATAATGTTATTTTTGTAGAAATGTTCAAAATTTGAATTTTATCACATAAATGAGTTGTTCATATGTGATGTTAAAGGATGCTTTTCATTTTCAAAAAAATTGAGTTTTTTAAATTTAAGAAAATTTGAAGCTTCATTAATGGATTTTACATGTAAATTGTTGGTCTTTGAATTCATAAAATAAATTAAAAATTTGAATTTTAAAAGTGAAATTGAATGCTTTGTTTTGGTGGAATTTGAGTCTCCTTCATGGATTTTCATAAGGGTCAGTTTAAGACCATGTCTAAATTTTGTGAGCCAAATTTTTATGCCATATTTTATGCCTTGTTTTTGTGCCATACCTAAATAGAAAATTGGTGTGATGAGCCTAGGACTTGAGCTATATGGTGTAGGAAAGGGGTGGCTCCCAAAATTTTCCCAAGGATAAAGGGGCATGAGGGGATTTTTCTTAATGAGTGATAAATAATGGCATTGGAGAAATAAAATTAACCATGATAAGAATTCCTATGGCATAAATAGAGCGTTAGTGCAAGCTTGGTATGAGCATAGAAGGAACACTCGCTTAAAGAGCACTAGGACTTGCAGATTGTGTTCCTCATGGGGTGAGTCAATCATAATCAACTTTTCTTAGCCATTTGTTTGAGCTATTGTGATGAAACTCCTTCCCTAGATCCTATGGGTTCCTCGTCTTGGACATCATTGGAATTTGTGTTGAATAAGAGACCCATCTTCGAACATGTTGGATTGGAAGAGACTTGATCACACGTGAGGATGTTTGTGTGATATGAGATCATGGTTGCATGTGTTTATGTCCATGCTATATATTTTTTGATATGGTTTATAATTTGTGCATTTTATGTGATCATGCTTGTGCCATGTATGCTATGATGTTATTTCTTTTTGTGATGCTATGTGTATGTCATTATTTACATTAATTGGTGTGCTTGGGAGCTTCACTCCTTATTTTGTGTGAGTGATGTTCTTGTGATTTGTGTGACTATCTCCTAGCATGACGGGAGTGGACCTAAGCGTACCATGTTGGGTGGCATGGAAACCACCATTGGGGTTCAAGGATCTGTTATGCCTTGCATAACCACCCCATTTTAAACTTGTTTAAAATAGCCCCCTTGTTTTGTTATGTTTCCTTTGGTTCTTTGGTTGGGTATTAGGAGTTCTTTTGTTTTCCTCCTAAGTCTATCTTTTGTTCTGTCGGAGCCGGGTCCGGGGCTAAATCTGGACATAGAACTCTTTTAGGGTTTCAAGTTCGGATCTTGTCCCGACTTTGACTCCGCCCTCTTTTGTTGTTTCTTTGTTCCGTTCGTTGTTTTCACTGACATTTGGGTCCCTCTTTTCTGTTTTGTTTTCCTTTCATTTTATGTTCTGTTCCTTAGGAGTTTCCTTTCTTCCTTTGGTGTTTGGAACATTAGTTCACGGGCAAGGACGAAAAGGAACTTTGGAATTTCTTCTAAGTTGGTTTTCATTTCATTTCGGGTTCTATTTAAATTGAGTTTCCCTGTTTTCTGGTTTTTTTCCACATGTTTGAAGGCGGAGGGGGAAAATCGAACTCAGAAAGTTCGGGAGTTTCCCGTTCTCGGTCTTGTTTGTTTGTTTGCCTTTGTCCTTTGTTTTTGGTTGTGGGATGTTTTTTCTTCCCTTTTTTCTTTTTCGTCCACTTTTTTCTCTGCTTGTGTGTTGTGGGGCGGGATCAGAACGGAATCGAAAATTGAAACTTTGAAAAAGTTTCAGTGTCGGATTTGGTTCCGCCCCTGCCCCCATTGTGTTTCTCCCAGGATTAGTTTTTACTCTGACCACGCCTGCGTTCGTTTCCATCTATCCCTTGTGTTTGGTCCCTTTTGCAGACGTGGAGCCAGAATTTGGGATGGACTTGGAAGTGATGGTTATTTTCATGTTTAGTTACTGTTCCGACTCCAGTCCCGGTTCCGGTTTCATCTTGGCTCCGCCCCTGCCGGTATTAAAGGTAAGTGTGTTTCTAGTTCGGATTTGGTTCCGCCTCTCCTAGAGTTGGATTTCTTTTTGCTAAGTATAATTGAATGAAGGATATATGAAAGGTGGGATGAATGATGATATCTTCTATGCTTCAGAGGACTAATGAAGTCATTGTTTTGCAGGGTTAAAGCATGTCGAGAACACCTGATGCCACTTTACAAGAAGATCAACTTGCAGAAAGATCTGTAACGAGAGGAAAGCATAAAGGATGAAAAGTCGTGAGTCTTAATGAATGATGGGATTTCTGCTCATGAAAGGAGATCAACATTAATGGAAATGCTTCAAAGCATTCAAAGTAGCTCTACGGGAGTGGTTTTCGAGGTCGAGGATAAAACGCGTGGGGTCTTAATGGTGGACTCGAAGGCTGTGAGTTGATGACAATGGTTGTAAAAGATCTAGAAACCATGCCTGAAGGTGATTTTTCACCGACATAAGCAGAGTATACACATTTAATGTATCATTGACTTTATTTCAAAAACTCTTCTAGGGCCAACCCTTTTGTAACTGACTTATTTTGTAAACCCTAAAATAGGGGCTGATGCATTTTGGCACGTTTTCTATATATGGAATTTTTTGCCTCTTTGTAAGATATAGAAGAAATATAGGGACAACCAGATAGATACTCAGACACACCGAGAGATATAGATTTTCTAAGTTAGGGTTAGAAGGTAGGAAAACTTGAAAGTAGAAATAGAATAGAAGTTAAGTTCAACAAAGAGAAGGGATGTATCTTCCAGATTTTCTTAGTATAGATGGAGACAATTCAAAGACATGGATTTTCTGTACACTGGTGACTTTTCCAAATTTATAAATGTTGTTTATCTGTCTCACCAACAATAGAAGTAGCCATATTTAAATCTACTTCATATTGGGCTCCAGAATGGTATTTATCTTGGGTTAATTATTTGATTTGGAAAGCTTTCAAGGAATGGAATTTTATTTTATGTTTTGTTTAAATAATGATTTGTAATCTACTATTAAAGTTTGCACTATGAATGAATGAAACTTCATATTAATTACAAGTTAATTTTATTTTGCAGTTTTAGTTTAGGAATTCCTTGGAAGGTAACAAGTCTGATTAAGTTGGATGAATCAACATTTTCTTCAGTTTAAAAGCTTTAATCTATCTTTTTCTATTTCTTTAAAACCACCGGTTAAAAGTAGGTTTAATGTTTGATCTTATAACCATCCAAAAGCTCAACACCAACAGGCCCCTTGAACATTATAGTTACATCAACCATTGAGTGAAATCAGCATAGTCGAGACCCGATTACCAAGACCTTGGGAGTTAGATATCCATGTGTTATCTTTCTCTTTCAAGAGAAACAAAATAGTAATATTACGTTTAATGTTGTTGTGATGTTTGGACCATCAACAAATGGCAGCTAGAAGGAGGAACCAAAGAGCAAACTGGATAATATTGGGTTTTTCCACCAGAAAGGTCCCATAGAGTTCTTCGATCAATTGAAAACCCACCACCTTTGATAGAACTCAAGACCCCAACAAGACACAAGATTCACAAGACAGGGCAATCATTATACCACCCTTGTCAGCTCCGCTCACTCCACCAGGCTTTTCACCAATACCCCATTGGAGACCTATCAATCTGCCACCGAATCCATCTCAAGTACCATTACAGCTGGCTCAACCCCCACCACCGCCACCAATGGCATTTTTTATGAATAATCCCTCTCCATTGGGGACTATTCCTGGAGGCTTTCATGATATGCCTAAGAATCCTGAGAGATTTTGTCCCAAATACATTCATGGAAAATCAAGGAGTGTTGAAGAGCACATACAAGCTTTTAAAGATGCTTGTACCAGAGCCCAGATAGCTCACCATGATGTGGTTTGTAGGTTGTTCCCTTATTCCTTAGGGGATATGGCATACAACTAGTACCTAAACCTGCCACAAGGTTCTGTCATTTGGATAGACCTAGAGAATGCTTTCATCAATCAGTTCGAATTTATGTGGATCAACATTTTGTTCCACCAATTTGCTACCATTAGGAAGGAGCCATGTGAATCCCTACCCTTGTTTAATACCAGGTTTCAATGAATGTATAGGAGACTACAGGACCCCTATCTAGTTGCTAAGAATAGCACCATTCAGGCATATTTTAGAGTTATAGACCCTTTGCTTGGCCTGTTCCTACAAAGAACTTATCAGCCCGCGGATATTGATTCTCTGTCTAAAGTTTATCATCTAGCCATCAAGCTGCAACAACAAACTAGCTCTCAATAAGGAAACTTGGGAGGAGGTTTTCCTTCAATAGGGTATCAGATGCCTAACCCAACCCATTTGTTCAATAATGTCCCAGGGATGTCTTCTTCCCATTATGGACCTATAGCCGAGTTACAAACTCAATCTCATGTTCCATTCTTTGCCAACGGAACTCCTGACTTCTTTCAACAATCACAGGCTCATCACAGCCCACATGGTCATCATGACCAAGCTGGAATACCAAATCTCGTCAGTCAGTCACTTGTTGCTAAGAGTGTTGAGAGTGAAAAGACAGTTCAACTCACAAATGAGGTGGAAACCTTAAAGAAAACTCTGTCTCAAATGACAAATGATATGGGTCAGCTTAAACTGAACCCCTCTCATAACCAAGGTAGTTACCCTAATTAGAGTAATAACAATCAGGGTAATTATCTGAACAACTACAATCACAGCCAGAGGAATTATCAAGGCCAAAACTTCCCTAACCAAGGCTATCAAAATCAAAATAGAGGATATAACCAGAGGCCAAATAACAACCGACAATGGAATACAAGGCCAAATAACGGTGGAGTTCCTCACAATTATCAAGCTAATGAGGACAAGAGACATGTTTCAAATGTGGATGACCTCAATTTTATGACTAACTGGTGCAGGTTGATACTGCAACTCATTCCAAGGTAAACTTCCCTGAAATGGAGAAGGTCATGAAGATGGCATAGGAAGATGCCCAAACATTCCAAGGGAATTCAAACAAAGTAGGTGGCTCAGTGGATACAACCATGACTTATGACCTCTTTAAAGAAGAACCTTCATTCCCAATGTAGAATGAGAATGAACCAAAGGAAGATGTATATGATGCCCAAGCCTTTTAGACAAAGGGAGGACACTTTTTAAGAAATCAGAATAAGGGTTCGTTAACTACATCAGCACCACCTAACCATATGGTGCCTCCGAATCAGGGTGTTGATAACAATCCTCCTCCACCAAAGGGTCCACCTGACTTTCACAACAAAGGTAATTTGTTTGGTGTTTTTAGAGGTAATACAAGCTATAACATAGAATTTGATATTGTTTCTGAGATGCAGAAACATAAAACCTCTTTATCATACTTTGACATCCTAAAGTGGTGCCCTTCCCAACGAGAGATAGTGCTGAAAGCTTTGGAAGAAGTTGATAAATCAAAAGGGAAAACCAAGGTGGCACCCGCTGCAGACATGAATGCAGCTTTGTTCAAAAGCAAGGTAGGTACCCCACCATTTCTTTCAAGTTTGAGAATATGTGGGAAGAACCTACATAATTTTCTGCTAGATTCAAGGGCTTCTAGCAATGTGATGCTATTTTCTATATGCAAGAAATTGGGATTGAACCCTGTCCAAACAAACAAGAAGGTCATCCAACTCGATAAAATAGAGGTTAATGTAGTTGGAGAATTAAGAAATATACATGTGCAAGTAGGGTTTGACCCTAGGATTTTAACCAATATGGATATTCAAGTAGCATACATTCTCGAGACTTATGGTATGCTATTGAGCATAAATTTAATGAAAAGTATAGGGGGATATCTCTCCCTCGAATTTTCACACATGTGGCTGCCATGGAGGGGGATGCCTACATAGATTAGGATTGAAAGTGAACCCCGCCTCAAACATATCATCACTAAGTATGATTGTCTCAACAAGGTAGCTTATTTTGAAACCGAGATAGGGGTTTACAAAAGAGAAGAAATTCTGACGTTTTCGGTTCTTGATTCTAAAGACTTGTCAATGCAAAAATCCCTTGATCCCATGATTAATGAGAATCAACAAGTATTGATCAAGAAGCTGCAACAGGATCAGCTGGTCTTAGGGGAAGGTATTGATTTGCAGAGTCTTTTGCTCCCTAATTGGTGTAGGGTACACTACCAAGATCATTCAGAATTGACTTGCCAACCCTGCATCAGTATTTTAAATCGTGTTTCTCCAACCAATGAGACTAACCCAAGTCACCTTGAGACCATTTTAGATCACTTCTCATTCAAAGCTAAAAATGCAATAAGGTTAACCATGGATACTATACCCTCAGAGGAAGTCCCTCCTCAAATTGAACCCACCCTGGTCATGATACCATACCAACATAGTTGTGTTGAAAAACCCCAAGCTTTGTTTGATACCCCTGAGCTCACAAGTATACCAAAACCCAAGGGATCAATCAAAGATACAAGTGATTGTCGGAAAGATATCCTAGGATTACACAATATATCTAAGTAGGAATTGGATGTTGCACCTGATAAGCCTATTAAACACCCATTCCCAATATTTGATGCAAAAGATCAAGTGCCCCCATCTATAGTTCATCTTATCCAAACACCCACAACAACCTCAAAGGAATCAACCCCAGCTCATGACCAGCTATGGACCCTCACATTTGATGGATCCAAATCCAAAACAGGCTATGGTGCTAGAAATTAATTAACCAACCCAAAAGGGAAAACATTTTTTGCTTCTTACAGGTTGTAGTTTGGATGCACTAACAATATAGCAGAATACAAAGCATTAGCTCGAGGACTGATGTTTGCACATTAGAAGAAAGTTACTGCCTTGGTGGTTAAGGGAGATTCAGAAGTAATTATTAAGCAAGTACGCAGCCAATACACATGTCACAATAAAAGGCTGGTAGCTTATAGAAATCGGGTATGGAACCTAATTAAAGACTTTGATGCCTTTGGAATTAGTTTAATTCCTAGAGAGGAGAATCAAATAGCTGATTCATTAGCTGTTGCTGCAAGTACCTTGGAACCCATTTAAGGCTCCAAGCTCAAGAGATTCTCAGTAGAGTTGATATCCACCCTGGCTGTTCTTGATAACGTCAAGAACTTTCAAGTTTTTGATGATGATCGACATATCCTTGATTTTTTAGCAAGCTCAGATGTTTTTGAAGGATAGATCATCGATGAATCCAAAAGGGATCCAAGGAGATTGGAACCATTTGCGATAAAGAAGGTGTCCTCAATTTGAAAGTAATAGCATCTCTAAGGGAATGGTGGCCTTAGAAAGAATTTTTGATTCAGATCCAAGGGCTCAGGAAAAGGTATCAATCGAAGATAAGGGAGGTGAATATGAAACTGTTAACTTAGCTAACTCTGGTCCTAAAAGGAATGTTTACATAGGGAAAGCCTGCCCTGAAGCAATTAGAGAAGATATATTGAGGGCACTAAAGAAAGATATTGTTGCAATAGCTTGGGGGTATGAAGATCTAAAAACATTTGATACTTCTATGATAACTCATACTATTCCTTTGAAGCCTAAAGCTAGACCATTTCGCGTAAACAATGTCCCCACAATGCCCCGATTGAATCAATCGATCTTTAAGGAAGTTTAGAAATTACTGGTGGAGAATAAATAATCTTCCTTTGTATGACATTCAACATGGGTGGCTAATTTGGTTCCAGTTCGTAAGAAGAATGGAAAGATCAGGCTATGTGTAGATTTCAGGAATCTGAATAGAGCTTCGAAAAAGGACAACTACCCACTCCCTTCTCTGGACGAGGCCTTGCAAATTGTTAATTGATCTCAGATGATGTCGCTCCTCGATGGCTATTCCGTACAATGAGGTGATTTCAGCAACTATGAAGACAAAATGAAGACAACCTTCACTACTACAAGTGGGGAACATTTGCCACGTATGATACTTGGTCTTATAAAATGCCGGAGCAACCTTCGCCATGGACGATTTCATTCAAAAGATTTGATTGGTAAAACGCATCATCGCTTTTACATCGGTGACTGACAAGATTCTCTAAAGATAGACTAAACCATGCTATAGACTTGGCCAAAGTCCTTGAAAGATGTATCCGATACGGTGTCTCTCTGAATCCTAAAAAGCGTGTGTTCAGGGTTTCTGAATGGAAACTTTTGGGACACATAATCTCAGAAAGAGGAATATCAATAGATCCAGATCGAGTTGAGTCTATTTTGAAGTTAACTATGCCATGAAGTAAGAAGGAGATGAGGTCTTTCTGTGAAAAGATCAACTTTGTGAGAAAGTTTATCACAGGTTTTGCAGAAATTGTTAAACCTTAAATGAAATGATGAAGAAAGATGCTAGAATAGAATGGGGTAACGAGGTGAAGGCTTCTTTTCTCAAGTCAAGAAATCCATTTCCTCGAAGCCAGCCTTCACAAGCCCCTCGACTACTTGAAGCCATTTTATATTTATTCTTTTGCTTCTGAACACTCGTGTGCAACTGTCCTAACTCAACGCAGAGGTGAAGGGGATGAGAGGCCAATTGCCTTCATGATCTCTCTGTTTAAGAATGCTGAAGTCAAGTATCCACTTCTTGAGAAACAAGCTTTTGAATTGGTTAGAGCTGTCAAGAAGTTCAGGCACTATATCCTCTGAAGTCAAATTTTTGTTGTAGTTCATGATGTTGCTGTGAAGTCTCTACTTATGCAGAGTGAGTTGGGAGAACGAAGGGGGGAATGGATGGCTATTCTACAAGAGTTCGATCTGGAGATTCACCCTATGAAACTTGTCCGAGGTCAAGGCCTGTCTAAATCAATGGTGGATGTTGGTGAGAACATTATTTGTCAGCAATACACAACACAGTCCTTTTCTAATGACCCGTGGTATGCCAATATTATTTACTTTATGCTCAATAATCAGTGCCCAGAGGGAATGAATACAACTCTCGTGAGGAGGGTACCGGTGAACGAAAAAGCTCCCATTATATGCCTTCAAAAGAGGATTGTTATACAGAAGAATTTTGAGGGAGTTTTTACTTCTATTTATGTCTTCGACGCTGAAGAGGCTAAGCATGCAATTACTGAATTTCATGGGAAACATGGCATAGGTCATGGTTCTACGGATTCGTTAGCACATCAGATTCTCAGATCTGGTTATTGTTGGCCATGTGTGTTCAAGGATTCCCACCAACATGTGAGAAAATGTCACATATGTCAAATTTTTGCATCAAGAGAGTGCCATTCAACCATGCCATTGCAGCCTGTTTATGAGGTAAGACTATTTTCCCAATGGGCACTAGATTTTGTTGGGGTAATTAATCCAAATTCTTCTACAAGACACAAATTCATTTTGACTTCTATGGATTACCGTAATAAGATGGACAGGCTATACCTTGCAAGAATAGGGTGCACAACGAGTAATCAAAGTTCTCACCAAATGCATCACAACTAGGTTTGGAGTACCCTTTGCATTGGTATGTGATAATGGATCTGCCTTTTCTTCTACTGAGTTCAATTCATGGGCTTATGATCATAAAATTGTTTTAAAGTATTCTTCAAACTATTACCCACAAGAAAATGGAGCTAATCAACTAATAAGAATCTCCTAGGAGTAATTAAAAAACTGTTAGAGAACAATCCTAGGGACTGGCATACCCAGTTAAGATTTGTGTTATGGGCAGATAGGACTAGGATCAAGGCTACATTGAAAACTTCACTATTTAAGCTAGTGTATGGCCAAGGTTCTGTTCCTGGTTCACTTTGCAAATACCTATCCTAAAATTTGCAAGAATTTTAGTCTAGTGATGATAGGATTGAAGTAAGATTAGTTGGCTTGTTGAAACTAGAAGAACAAAGAGATGTTTCCTTGTAGCAATTCTTTAGACACCAGGCTGTTGTCAAACGTTGGTTTGACAAAAGAGTCAAAATCAAGGCTTTTAGGATATCAGACCTTGTGCTGCTATGGGATAAGGCTAATGAAAAGAAAGGAGATCACCAGAAGTTTGATAAGCTCTGGTTGGGTCCCTATCAAATTGTTGAAATCCTAGGAGAAAATGCTTTCCAGCTAAGCAGTTTAACGGGAGAACCTGTTCCATTGCCTGTCAATGGATAGTTTCTTAAACATTACTTTGGATCCTGAAAGTTTGATCATTTTTGTTGGGTTGTATATATGTAGATAAGTTTGTTCTGCTTGTAAATAGTTTTGTTGTTTTCCTTGTTTGCCTTTTCTTTTTGTTCCTTTGCTTGTGTCTCTTTGTTTTTCCTTGCGGGGACCTTCATTTTATGCAGTTGTAAGGGGGTTGTTATCTAAAGTATACTTTGGTTCCTAGGAGAGAAGTTGGTTTAGATATTTTTAGGTTTTGTGATTGGATGATTTTGTCCTAAATTCGTTGTTTTATGTCCATTATCAATAAAATTTGTGGAAAGTTTTGAAAACAAGGTGCAATGTAAACAATCTTCATTAACTACAACTGAATATGTTACAAATCAATAGAAACATCTCATTTTGTAATGGTACATTTGTCTTAGGGCGATGGTGTTGCAAGATTTGAGTGAAAAATCCGATTTGCCAGATGTTGTTATGAGGTCCATGGTAGTTTTCAACCCAGAATAGATGTCAGACATCTGAGATATTGAGAAATGATTGAATGAAATATCTAAGACTCGAAGAGAAAAGAAAAAAAGAGAACTATCTAAGAAAAGAAAACTCAATATGAATGGGTGATTCCAGTATCTCTACCGGGGCTATGGATGCTTGACTGGCAGTAGAGTAATGTTGTGAGAGAACTAGAGGTATCTCCGTCAAAGCTATGGACGTCTGACTGGCAGGGAGCAATGCCCGGGATATCAATGCACAACAGCTAAAGGGAATCAACTCATGTAGTTCAAATCTTGCACATTATTGTTCAAAAGATGAGGAAAACTTTGTAAAAGGGTGATGCACCATCAAGCACACACAAAGATTCAGGGGTAGCCAGTGTTGATTTACATTTGAGATTCTAGTTCAACCTTGGTTGTTAAAACTAACCTAACTGGAGTTGTGATGCTATAAACAGGAGTTATGGGTAGCTGAATCCTTCGGTTTCTTGAAAATGGTTAAACCATTTTCCCAACCAAGTCGCCATTTATTATGCCTTGCATAACCACCCCATTTTAAACTTGTTTAAAATAGGTCCCCCTTGTTCTATGTTTCGACCTTGTTATCTTGTGAGTTCTTTGTTTTCTCCTGTCGGTATATTTCTTATTCTTGCCGTGAGCTGTGTTCGGCTAACTGGATCGAACTCTTTTAGGGTTTCAAGTTTGGATCTTGTCCCAACTCCGACTCCGCCCTCTTTTGTTGTTTCTTTGTTTTGTTGATTGTTTTTGACTGACATTTGGGTCCCTCAGTTCTATTTTGTTTTCCTTTCGTTTGATTTTTTGTGCCTTAGGATTTTCCTTTCTTCCTTTGGCCTTTTGTTTTCTGCCTTTGGCATTTTCGGTTTTGTTCTAGCGGACGCAGAACCGGGACGGAAACTGAACTTTGGAATTTCTTCTAAGTTCTAGTTTTCGTTTCATTTCCGAGTCCTATTCCGCCAGTTTCCTTTGTTTTCTACGTTTTTTTCCTTTTGTTTTGGCGGAAGCAGGACATGGACTGAAACTGAACTTTGAAACTTTTCTGAAGTTCCAGGTTCCAGTTATGTTCTGTTCCAGTTTCGGTTCCGTCGGTCTTATTTGTTTGTTTTACCTTTGTTCTTTGCTTTTTGGTTGTGGGATTTTTTTTCTTCCCTTCCCCTTTTTCTTTTTCATCCTTTTTGTCATCTCCTTGTGTGTTGTCAGAGGCGGGATCGGAACGAAATCCGAAACTGAAACTTTGAAGTGTCGGATTTGGTTTCGCCCCCGCCCCCATTGTGTTTCACCCAAGATCGGTTTTTATTCTGACCCCGCCTGTGTTCGTTTCCGTCTATCCCTTGCGTTTGGTCCTTTTTGCGGACGCGGAGCTGGAATGTGGGCTGGACTTGGAAGTGATGGTTATTTTCATGTCTGGTTCCCGTTCTGACTCTGGTCCCGGTTCCAGTTTCATCTTGGCTCCAACCCCGCCGGTATTAAAGGTAAGTGTGTTTCTAGTTCGGATTTGGTTCCGCCTTTGCTAGAGTTGGGTTTCTTTTTGCTAAGTATAATTGAATGAATGATATATGAAAGGTGGGATGAATGATGATATCTTCTATGCTTTAGAGGACTAATGAAGGCATTGTTTTGCGAGGTTAAAGCATGTCGAGAACACCTGATGCCGCTTTACAAGAAGATCAACTTGCAGAAAGATTTGTAATGAGAGAAAAGCGTAAAGGATGAAAAGTCGCAAGTCTTAATGACTGATGGGATGTCTGCTCACGAAAGTAGATCAACATTAATGACAATGCTTTAGAGTATTCAAAGCAGTTCTATGGAAGCGGTTTTTGAGGTCGAGGATAGAATGCATGGAGTCTTAATGGCGGACTCGAAGGCTGCGAGTTGATGACGATGGTTGTAAAAGATCTGGAAACCATGCCTGAAGGCAATTTTTTACCGACATAAGCAAAGTATATGCATTTAATGTATCATTGACTTTATTTCAAAAAAAAATTTAGGGCCGACCCTTCTGTAACCGACTTATTTTGTAAACCCTAAAACAAGGGCCGACGCATTTTGGCGCGTTTTGTATATATGGCTTTTTTTGCCTCTTTGTAAGATATAGAAGAAATATAGAGACAGACAGATAGATACTCAGACATAGCGAGAGATATAGATTTTCTATGTTAGGGTTAGAAGGTAGGAAAACTCGAAAGTAGAAATAGAATAGAAGTTAAGTTCAGCAAAGAGAAGGGATGTATCTTCCAGATTTTCTTAGTATAGATAGAGACAATTCGAAGACATGGATGTATTAATCGCACTCTTTCCATATTTGTAATTTTGTTTATCCATTCACCAATGAGAAGTAGCCACGAAATCTACTCATATTGTGCTCCGTAATGTATTTATCTTGGGTTAACATTTACTCAGAAAGCAAAAGAATGAATTACTTTATAAGTTTTTTAAAGAAGATTTATAATTCATCATAAAGTTCAGACCTGTGAATGAAATAAACTTCAGATACTAATTTTATTTCTGGTAATTTTAGTTTAGAATCTTTGAAGGTAACAAGTCCGACAAGCAGATGACCAACATTTTCTTCAATTTAAGCTCAACGACCTTTTCATTTCTTTAAACCACCGCTAAAAGTAGTTTGTTTGATCTTAAGTAACCATTATCCAAAGCTCACACCCCAAAGAGGCCTTTGAACATTGAGAGAATTAAGACCAACCATTGAGTGAAATCAGCATAGTCGAGACCCGATTACCAGGACCTTGGGAGTTAAATATCCATGTGTTATCTTTCTCTTTTAGGAGAAACAGAATAGTAATATTTTGTTTAATGTTATTGTGTTGTTTTGACCATCAACAAGGAGATTTGGAATTTTTTGTGGAGGGTATGAAACGCACCCTAATGGCATGTTTCCTCGTCGGTTGAGTTTGTGGATCGATGGGGCAAGGCCCCTGTTTCTACTTCCTTTCTTCAAATTGCTTGGGCTCTTGGCCCATCCTTTATTATCTGGAACATTTGGTTGGAGAGGAATCATCGGATTTTTCAGGATATGATATTGGTGGCCCCTCGCTTGTGGTGGAAAATTTTGCATTCTTTGGGAGAAACTGTTGCGGCTAAGTGTGATCCGTCGGAATCAGTGGATCTTTGTGATGTTGGTTGTTGTAATCATCTTCAGCTTCCTCCTAAACAATGGCAGCTCATGCACAACAGATGTAGACATCCTACTTTGAAGGTAAATAGGGAGGGGCGATGGTCTCCTCCACCTTAGGGAGTCTTAAAAATCAACACAAATGGCTCTTCTCAAGGAAACCTTGGTCATGCTAGAATTGGTGGTGTTGGTCGGGATAGCTCTAGAGATGTTCAGTTTATCTTCTTTGTTTATAAGGGTCTTCATACTAATAATTTAATGGAGGCTTAGGCCATTTTATAGGTTGTGGAGCGTGGAAGTCAATTGGAGTGGTGAAGGATCATATGTGAGTCTAATTCCCAAGTAGTGGTGAACTTGTTGAATAGGCGGTATTTAGATGATGTTAGTTGGCATTTGGCCTTGATTGTTGAACAAATTCTCAACCTTTGCGCTTCTTTGGAGTATGTTACTTTCATTCATATTCCTCGAGAATAGAATGGTGTTGCTGATTGTTTGGCTAAATGGGCTTTTGGTCATGTTCATGATTGGAATTTGATGGATCGGGATTAGTTACCTATAGATCTGTCTCAATAATTGGACCACTTGGTGGAGTTGGATAGGGCTATATAATGCCCTTGCTTTGTACTTCTTTTTATTTTAATAATTTTTTACTCCTCCTTTATGTTAAATATATGCAAAAAATTATCATTAAAAAAATAATTCATTATGAAGACCAATATGAAATAAACATATAAAATTTAAATTTCACAATAATTAAAAAATCAATCCATATACCCTATATGAGAAGTCTTACTCCAAAATAATAGTAACAAATTATTATGAGTGTTCTTCATTACGATAATATTTAACACCAATATTCAAGCCCTCGATCTTTTTCCTCCTAAATCTTAAAGGATGTGATATTTAAAAGAGACTTTATAGCTTATTAAGAATTGAAAAAATGTTTGATCTTGATTTCAAAGTTGAGTGGGATATTGGCCAATGTTTTTCTTTTTTTAATCGATAAACGCTTTTGACTGGAGCTATGAACTAGTGAGGCCACATAAGGGGGACCTCATCCCCGATATCTCCATTTCTCCTTCTCTTCTCCCTCCTTCCTCTTTGGTACCTTCGGCCTTCAAACCTCCTCCATCATTACTCCTCCCACCATCCTCCACCAGGGGTCTGTTGGGTGCCTACACACCATCCACGAGCGTAGAACTACGAAACTCCACTACATTTTCCTACTCCCTTTGACCCCGCAACCGAATCTAGTCATCCTCTATCCTCTATTCTCTAGCCTTTGACTAGTGATCCTCTCTACACCAACGTATATCCCACCAACCACTGTGGGATTCGAACCTGAGGCAATTCAACTCCTGCCCTTGCAACTTAACCGTTGTTGGGTCAACCTTGATTTACCCTTTATTTTTTAGTATTTATTGTTATTTGCATTAAGATAGTGATCATGTGTTTTTTTTAATTCATATATTCATATGATTAGATTTTGGTTGTTAAGAATAAATAAGAGCATAAATGTTTCTAATGGTATTAAGCTTCATTCTCGTTAATGAAGCCTTAAAGTATGGTTAGGATTATGATTCAAAATTCTAATGCCGTTATCAAATTAGAGGATGGTTAGGATTCAATCAATGCTTATTATGGACTATTTGGGAAGAAGAGCACAATAGTAATTAACAAAGTGAATTCTCGGGTTGAAACATACCATAGTACGGTCCTTTTTGTTTGCTTGATATTTTTTAATCAGATGAAAGTAAGGCTTCAAAAATTCAGTTACTAAATCTGTTGAATGGAAAATGCTTGGTTTGGATCACTCATGACAACGGCTATCAATATGTTTATCAAAGAGATCCATGAACCAGACTATCATTTTATCCAGCATTATAACTCGCTTGATATAGTGCTTTCAAGTGCAGTCTGGATTTCAAGATTGTTGCAATGCCGGTTTTGAATAAAGTCTTCTTGAGCGTACTTTTTAATTAGCTGTTTTATATATCTGGCTTCGTATCATCCAAAGGTTTAAACTTTCTCGGCAAAAGCCAGAATATACTTTTGTAATCTATGGAGTAATCTATGTGTCACTGGAAAACAATGATTAACCAATCACCACTGATGTTGTTTCTTCAAGTTTTCTGTTAGGTGCCTCCCTCACATTGGGACAGGAGTCCTGCTATTGTCAGAGGTCACCAGAGGGACCCAAAAACAACATCACGGGTATCGTGAGACTTATGCGTCAATATTATTATTATTATTATAGTGATTTTGAAATCTTTATTTATAATTTTCTATTCTAATTCTCAAATTTACATTCTACAGAAGAAAAATAAGAGCACAAGATCAAAATATTTTCAGCTAAGCTTGAGGTTAGGTATTCCAGTTCAAGCTTAACTTGAATACAAATTTTTCAAGTTTTCGAATTTCGATAATATTATCAATATTAATAAAATGAATGGATATTTGTCAATGAATTGACAATGTTAAAATGAGTGCAATATTGAGTATGTTAGAAATGTCATTTAAGGAGATAAAATTATCAAAACCAAAAATTTATTTTATGTTAATTTATTTTCCATCTCACAATGTTAGATTATTATGATGTATATAATAGTGTATGTCATTCAAAGCAGTAATAGAGTTAAAATTTGATTAAATGAATTAAATGTATTGACCATGGTTTACAAAAAAAAATGTTTTTTACATATCTATTACAGATATGGACCAATACAAATAAAGGTTGGTCCAAATAAAGGTAAGTAACATTTTTACAATTATTTACATAAAAAAATTAAATATAATCTATAGAATTGATGCTCAACATTTTTAATTATATTTATTCATTGACTTAATTAATAAAAGAAATTGAATGCATTAATAAAAAATTATTATTATGATGTATATAATAGTGCTCATATTACTCAAACCATTAATAGATTTGTAATTTGATTCAATGAATAAAATGCATATCAACATTTAGTTTACAAAAGAAATATAGAAAAAATATAACTTTTTCATTATCTGTTACCAACATGAACCAAAAGAAAAAAAATTAACATTTTTGCAATTATTTAAAATAAAAATTAATTAAATATAGATTATAAGATTGATGCTCGATTTTTTAATTATATATTCTCATTCACTAAACTAGTAAACAAATTGATTACATCAGATGCATAATATGCATTACCGTGTAGAAACTAATAATGAAAGCCCTTGTCTACTATTTTAAAATCCAACCATACGTTTTTTCAAAATTTCAGATTGCTTTTTAAAATTAGAATTTTTTAATATATCATGTTCATTTATAATCTCTATACACCTAACTTTCTTTGAAATAACGCAATCAAATTTCATCTTTACAAATATAATATTCAGTTTTTGTTGTCAGAGTTGCAGAGTTTTTTCCATTTTTGACACGGTAATTAAAATTCCATTTAAACTTTCAATGCCTTGTAATTAGAATATTGCCAACTTATTTGATTTAGCCACATGCTACGTATTTGACAACCGCAGATGATATATCAAACTAAGTTCCTGTAAATGCAAACTTGGTTATAGCAACGAAGCAGGCCTGTTTGACAAACCTAATTGATCGATTATATCATCTTTCATATTCTTTGTGAAGATATCTTCAATGCTTTCTGCTTTCTGCTTTCTTAGTACAGAACATACAGCATGATTCATGTATGGAGCTAACTTGGATGAAGTGTCCATGAGGGGTAAAAACATATTATAATCAAGACAGCCCATTATACTTTAACTAGTGAATAACCAAAAGAATGCCCCAGACTTGGTACCATCTGAATGAGATGCAATTCTACACGAATCAGGACCTGTGATCACGATTCAACTGCCATGACATTAAACAGTTGTAGCATTGCAATGAAATAGTTTCCTCCCCAAGCAATAAAGTGCATTTCAAATAATTTACCTTCTGTTTGATATTTGGCATGTCATCACAGATTTGAATACACTGCAAGAATAACTAATATGGCTGGAAAAGCGTTAAAAGTCGTACTTGCTATTTAGAGACTTTGACTCGGCTTTATGAAAGTTTTCATCTTTCAATTTGATGTATTATGGGCCTGCCAAGATTTAAAAAAATCTGCTGCAGAAATTTGAAACCTCGCTCTCTAACAACATAAATTTGTTAGAATTACCGTGCGGAAAGCATTGTTTATAATGAAACAGACTAATATTGGGAAATTTGACCGCATCCTTTCATGCAATTAATTTTATAATTTATAACACAGATTCTAAATAATAAACTATCCATTTCATT
>VDFB02067644.1:0-25010 GCA_007258455.2 Sequoia sempervirens | reverse complement strand
CTTGGAAAAAAATTACAAAAAATATGAATCACATCCAAACATGAGTCCTCTACTCATGTATAAAATATTATAAAAAAAATTATCATTTTATTGTGGTTAGGGTGGTTAGATAGACAGGTACTTTTTTTTCCCTGAAATTTAAGTACTACATTGAAATTTCAAATTTTCACCAAAAAGATTTTTAAAAATAAACCTTAGTAGTTGTGGGAAACTACATTCAATTTTGTTAGCTGCATTATATTCTTACATTAGCTATTTTCAAATAATATAGATAACTTATTCAAATTTTTGTGATCAAGTTCCCTAACTCTTAATTTTTTTATATTTTTGCCACTTAAGGGCCTATTTTTCCATGATGATCCCACACATGCCCCCAATATAAATTATAAGCTTTACTTTGAATTGAATAAATAATTATTACTGGATTTTTATTTGAATTATGACTAAAAGTCCCCATTGATAGGCTGATTGAAAACATCTTATAGCTTTCAAACGTAAGATAACATTTTTTGAATCAAAAAATGTGCTCATTCTATGCTTTCAGATACTATAGGATTAAAAAAAAATTGAACTTAACCAGTTTTGATCAAGTTAAGGTGGTCTCGACATACATTTTATATTTTTAAAAGTTGTAATAAAAATTCATAATTAATTATTTACTTAGAAAATTTTTATAAAAATATGCATGACATCGAGACATGAGTCCCCATTTATATTCAAAATTATAAAAAAATATTATCATTTTATTGTGGTTAGTGGTCGATAGACACCTACTTTATTTTTTCCCCTCGGGAATTGAAGTACCATTGCATTAAAATTTCAAATTTCACCAAACGCATTTAAAAAACTAGTAATTTAGAAACTACATTTATTTTGTTACAAATTTTATTTTTACATGTTTTTTAAATAATATAAATAACTTATTCAAATTTTTATGTCAAGTTGCCAAACTCTGATTTTCTAAATTTTTTGCCACTTAAGGGCCTATTTTTTCCATGATGATCCTGCACATACCCTAAACAAGTTAATAAAAAGAAAGAAAAAGTGATTGATCATGGGCATGTAGCTCCATGTTGGAAAAGGAAAAAGATTAGTAAGTGGTAGAAATTGAAGTACAAAGAGTTAGACATGCTTTTGATTATGCTAACAAGCAGGTGCAAAGGAGTAAGTGGATGCCAAATTTGAGGGAAAGTTGGCAAGCAAGGAGGACTAGAGAGGATACTTCAAGACATTGGACACGAAGACCTAATAAAGCAATGGAAAGAGATCAGGCCAAGGTTATGGCAAGCAAATTATGGGAAGAAAAGAGTGGTGTAGAAAATGCAAGAGGTGCGAAGAAAAATATAAGAGTGGAGGTTGAAAAGGAAGATGTTGGTAAAGAGCACGTAGAGGACCCTGTTTGGAAAAATTTAAAAGATGCCCCATGTGATAAGAAAGGTAAAAAATTTGAGTTAATTAATAATGCTTTTGAAACTTTGGATGATTTTGTTGAAGGAAATGTAGGAAAAAGTGGAACAAGGTGTTGGATAAGCAATATAATTTTGAGGGTGATATTAATGAGGCTTTGAATGAAATTTATAAATATGAGGAAGACATGTGGAGTCTTGTGGATGAGAAATGAATGAGGAGTAAATATTAGAAGACGAGAGAAGGTCAACAAAGGAAAATTGGAAAATCCAAGGAGAAGAAATGCAAATGTGATAGGGAGGAGAAATTGGATAAGAGAGTTGTATATCAAAAGAGGACAATAGTAGCACATTTTGCAATGCATGAAAGTGCATATTTGGATAAGGGAATAGCAGCAAATAAAGGAGGTAATCATAGAGTAGTTGTGATAAAGGGAGGTGAAGACAAATCAAAGAATGCAAAAGAAAATGCAGAGATAGAATTAGAAGGAGAAGCAGCAACTGAAAATAGTGAAGAAGATTTGTGGAGGCAATTTGCAATCATTGGGAAGGAGTGGAGTAAAAATATTGAAGACATGAGGATAGGTGAGCCAATGAAGGATGAAGAGATGAAGGTGGCAGCTAAGGATGAAGAAGTTGTTGTAGCCAAGATAGAGGATGGAATAGAGAATATAGGTTTTAGAAAGGAAGATGTGTATTGGAGTATGCATAATTAATTTGAAAATGAAATCTCAATGCAACAATTGCCCATGGAGGAAGTGTGGTTGGTAGAGATGAAGGATGAAGAGGTTGAGAATGGAGATGAAATGGAAAGTTCCTTGGGAATAAATTTTGATGAAAGTGTTATGCCAAGGTATATGGAGAGTGACTTTGAAGACATGGAAATTTTTAGTTTCCATCCATTTGTTTTTGGTGTGTTGTATGAGGATGAAAGGGTGAGTAGAGATTGGGAAATGCTGATAGATACTGACAATGGTTTCATACAGGTAGAGAACAGTAGTAGGAAACTATACTGGAAAGAGGTGGCATATGGACCAAAGAGATTATGGAAGAAGCAGAAGAAAATGGAAAGGTGAGTTTGTAGAATCACCACATGTGCAAGAGCACATGATTTTTGTCCCCTGGGAAGTTTGATATAGGGGGATCGAATAAATTTTCAAATTTTGTGTTAGCTGTTGGTTTTGATGTGTTGGAGGACGGGATACATGACTATTGGAGTTCCTATCGCCCTAGCAACAAGAACATTAAATAGTTAATTATTAATATGAAGGAGTATCAACCCGATTGGGGAGGTTATGATTTGGGAATGAACAGCTACCTGAATTGGTTGGATGAGCCTTGGAAGCCAAGCGGTTGTGATGGGAATTCGAATAGTTGGTTAGAGAAGCTGAACAGTCATGAAGATAAAACAGTTGAAAATCGGTTGAATGCTAATGAAAGTTTTAAAAAGGATATCGAATCAAAGGTTTAGGGGTTGGTTGGGGTAGTTGTGTGATCGAAAGAGGCCAAAGGCCAAAGTATCGAGGATGATATTAGAGGCTAACAAGAATAGTGAGAAAAGGCCAAAGCTTGAGGAAGGCCAATTTGGAAAATTGAGGCCACGTGGGAGAGTAGCGAGAGAGGCCAAACGTAGGTGAGGCCATGTAGAGGAAGAAGGAGCCTCGATTGGGAAAGGAGGTCAATGGTGTTGGAAGGAAGAGATGAAGAGATAGGCAGAACGACAGAAAGGAGAAAGGGTCATAGGCCAATGAATTATAGGTCGAGCAAAAGAGATGAAGAGAAAACGCATAATGGCAGAAAGACAGGCTGCATAGTAAATAACAAAGGAATAGTCTGCATGGAAGAGTTAGAGAAGGTCGATAGAAGATGAGAAGATCCGCAGAGGAATATTGGTAAGGCAAGGAATAGTGGCATGGAGGCTGAGTGAACTATAGGAATAGGAAATCAACCCTGTAGGGTCAATGTTTATTTGTAAATGAACAATTATGTCCTACACTAAAATAATAATGTTTCATCAATGTCCATTTGAGAGTAGTTTTTCTTTCTTTTTTGAGGCTGTTACAATTTCAGGGTGTAGCCTTTGTTGTGTACCTGAATGTTTGTTGAGTTAATATGAGTTCCTATAGAAGTTGTTCTCCAAAAATTGTGCCTTGGAAGATAATCATCAAGTTTAATCTGTGTTGATCGTGTGAGTTGTTTAGACTGAATGTTTGTGGCTTTGATAGATGCCTGAGAGTGTCTCCATCAATTTCTTTGATTTATTTATTTTTATTAATTAAAACTATCTTCTATTTTACTTTTTCTTTTTAATTAATTACAGTATTTCATTATTCCTATCCAAATAAAAAGTTTAACTCACATTAATACAAACCTTCATTACTTCAAAATTCCGGTCTCACTCAAGAAACTTGTCCCTACTTTACTCTTTCCTGATAAGTAACATCATAATATTCTCATGTTATCAGTTGACTGTTTATGATATGTAAGTTTTATCAATGGAACTATTCCTCTCCATGCTTGCCTTTATCTTTATCATTGTTGCTTTCATCTATTTCCTACCCTACTTATTCCTCTTTTCAAATAGATTCCTGATGAAACTTTCTGTTTATGATATGTAAGTTTTCTGATAAAATCAGTGAAACTATTCCTCTGCATGCTTGCCATTGTCGCTTTCGTCTATTTCCTAGCATACTTATTCTTCCTTTCAAATACGTAGAATCCTCTAAATAATTTAAGACTTTATCTGATGAAACTCATTCAACGGACTTTTTTTTATTCTCGGAGAAGAAATGGTGTAGAAAAAGATGAAAATTGACTAACTTTGGTGCAAGAGCACCTAGGAAACACTAGGCAATTAGGAAGTCTAGGATGAATTTTTATTTTTGATGTGTTACCATGAAGGCCATGTTGACCATTGAGATAGAGTTAGAGGTTTAAGAGTATGTCTTGCTCAGTAGTGATCAGTAGGTTAAGGAGTGGAAAGGGTGGATGAGTTTAGAAACTCATTTTACTAATGAGTTTAAAAATTCATTTTACTAGAAATTGGCAACAAGTGCAAAATGGTGTATTTTGCAACTCTGCCACATTGTAACCGACATGTCTAACCAAGGGGAGGCATAACTACTCTTGTTAACCTATATAGGGTGTACCTCAACCTGAGAGAAGGTTGGAAGCTTTTTCATTATTGGAAACTTATGAATACAAGAGAAGATAGTGATAAATTGGTGTAAATTTTCCAATTTTTCTTTTTGCTTTAAATTGTGTGTTAATGGAGTGATCCTGACACTGTGTAACATGTAGGAAGTAGTGAATTTATCTTCCAAGCATTGTGTGGAATAGTAGGTAGCTATTTTATTTGTTTCAAGCAATCTTGTGTAATTAGTTTGTTTTGTTTAGTTGCTGTTCTGACTGGAAGACTATGTAAAATGGAGGTTTAGTTCACATTTCCACTGTACCTAGTGTACAGGCTTTTGGGAATTGTGTCTATAATCCATGATTGTAAATATGGTAGGGTTAGGAGTCTTTAGTAGTTAGGGTATCACTGTGAGAGTCTTCTCCTAGGCGAGCTAAGAAGAGTCCGGCTAGGGAAGACAAGAAGTGCAAAGCACTTGGGTTGTAGGGGTGTTCATCTCCTAGAAAAAAATGGTGTGGAGAGGGAAGACATGAGCCTTGACAAGGTAATGAATGTAGGAGGGAACTCCATCTAACTGCTTGGTGTTAGTAATCTCTAATAGTTATAGCAAGGACAAGAAAATGGCTTAAAAAGACCTAATTATTGCCAAATTGTGGTTTAGGCCTGTGTACGATCAATTGAGGGTTAATACCTTTAAAATCTTCAAGTGGTAGGCATAAGGACCAAGAAGCCAAAGGAAAGATTCTATGTTCTTTGGGAAAGTTAGGAGAGACAACTTGTTTTCTCGGAAGTGGAGACCTAATTGGGGCTCCTAGGCTAGTAGCCTTTTTAACCCTAAATGAGGGTTTGGTGGAAGTGATGAAAAGATGGAGTTAGGTGGATCTTTCTAAGCCTTAACAGGGTGGAATGAAGTCAGTAGAAGCATCTCCACACCCTTGCAAAACTAAGCTTTAGTTCTTGGGGAATGTTAGTCTTTAGGGTAGATTAAGGGCTAAGGAAGAGTTAGAGATATTGCACCAAGATTGACTTGGTAGGTTGAATTGTGATGGTAGTGGGATTGGCCAGGAGAACCATGGGTACCTAAACATGAGGAAGTTCCTAAAGGTTAAGGTGGTGAAGTAAGACACCAAGGAGGTCTTGCAAGCAAGACCTAGAGTAGGAATTAGTGAGTGATTCCTCGAACCCCTCCCAATCAGATTGGTATCAAAGCCAACAAAATATTTGGGATTGACTATTTTATGTTTGAGATTGAGTCTAGTGGTTCTACCATCATGGTGAAAAATGTAAAATTGGCCAAGATGGTCGAAGGACAGGAGGAATACAATAGGCTATTGAGGGAAAGAATAGACCAACTTGAGCAAGCATTGAATGATGTGCAGTTCGAAGGAAGGGTACCAAAGAAAGAAGAGGTTGCAGAGGAAGACAAGATCAGCAGACGACCTGTTTTTGAAGAGTCATTCTTAGCAGAAAGCATTGAAGGCTTTGGAGTGGGAAAAGCACTTGAGAAGGCATATGTGTTTAGTGGGAAAATGGGAAGCTGATTTGGTTATGGATTGGATAGAGGGGAATGGAAAACCATTTTTGAATGTGATGGAGTCACTAAAGCATAGAAGGTAAAGGTGGCCAAATCAAGATTAAGAGGTTCTACCTTGACATGGTTGAAGTTCATTCAGACAGAGAGGGAAAAGGAAGGCAAGTAGCCTATCTCTACTTGGAAGGGAATGATTGCCAAAGTGAGAGAGAAGCATACATGCGGATGATTATGAAATTGATTGCACAAAAGAAAAGGCAGAGCTTGAAGGCCGAGAGATCAAGATGCTTGAATTTTGAGGAGTTTCAAAAGGAAACTTTGCATGAGATCCTAATGTTGGAGGATGAAAGTCTTAAGGTGGGCTAGGTATCTTAGCGGCTTGAGAGTGGAACATTCAAGAGGAGATGACTCTTCTAAGAAGTCAAAAATAGTGCACCAATGCTATCAATTGGCTAAAGTATTGAAGAGAGGAGTAAGAGGAAACAAGATTAGGCCTCTAAGAGTAGAGGAAAAGGTAGAGATCAAAGAGGACATAGAGGTGGATATCAAGGTAGAGGGACTGAACAAAGAAATCAGGGAGAGTCTAAACTCACAGAGCATGGAAGTGAGACAACTTCTAGAGGAGGCTATGGAAGAGGTAGAGGACCTCAAGGAGGTTCAAATAGAGGGAGAGGAGCAGGCAGAAGTAGCTCATACTTTGCCACTATGAAGTGTTATAATTGTGGTCAAGTAGGTCATCCAACTTATAGGTGCCCAGAGAAAGCATCTTCTTCAAATACAGAAAAGAGAGTAGCATATACTCAAGAAGACACTATGAGTGTCAAGTCACCAGAGGTTAGTCACATTGAGTCAAAAATGGGGGAGAACTTGATATTTAACAGGGTTCTAATCAGACAACCAGTCAAAGAAGAGCCAAAGCAAAGAAGAGCCTTATTCAGGGCAAGATGCAAAATAATTGGAAAGGTGTGTAAGGTTATAGTGGACTCAGGGTATACTGATAACATTATCTCTGAGGAGGCAGTAAGCAAGTTAAAATTGGAGAAGATGCCCCACACTAGTCCTTCAAGGTGACATGGTTGAACAAAGGGTAGAGTGTTCTTGTAAATGAGCAGACAACGGTGGAGTTCTCCATTGGAGGGTACAAAGACAAGTTGATTTGTGATGTGTTGCCCATGGATGCATTCCATCTTCTATTGGGAAGACCATGGCAATATAACAAAGGTGCCATATATGATGGAAAAGCCAATAATATCTCATTCAAGAAGGATGGAAAGACATTCAAGTTGCAGTCACTGTTAGATGAGGAAGAAGGACAGTCAAAGACCCCTAGTGTTTTATTAAGTAGTGGCAAAGAGTTCATTAACAACCTACATCAAGGAGGTGAAGGATATGTGGTCATGGTGTAACCCAAGGAAGAGGACAAGACTGAGAAAATAGTCATACCCAGAGCAGTCCAAAAGTTGTTAGAACAGTTCAAAGACATAGTGAGTGATGGAACACCAGCAACCTTACCTCCAAAGAGAGCCATTAGCCATCAAATTGACTTCATACCAGGAGCTTCATTGCCAAATAAAGCAGCTTATAAGCTCACACCGAATCAAAATCTAGAGGTAGCTAGACAAGTGTAGGAGTTGTTAGATCAAGGATTGATTAGGAAGAGCATCAGCCCATGTGTCGTACCAATGGTCTTAGCAACCAAAAAAGGAGGCAAGTGGAGGTTATGCACTGATTCAAGAGCAATAAATAGAATCACAATCAGGTATAGGTTCCCTATTCCTAGGATTGAGGACTTGATGGGTTGTCTTGGAGGAGCTCAGTATTTCACCAAGTTGGATCTCAAAAGTGGTTACCATCATATCAAGAATTAAAGATGGGGATGAGTGGAAAATAGCCTTTAAGACAAATGATGGGTTGTATGAGTGGAGAGTTATGCCATTTGGCCTCTCTAATGCCCCTAGCACATTCATGAGGCTCATGAATGAAGTCTCAAAGACTTTACAGGGATATTTGTGGTGGTATATCTTGATGATATACTCATTTTTAGCAAGACAGCAGAAGAACATCTAAAGCATGTGGAGATGGTACTTAAAAGGTTGCAAGAGGAGAAGTTAGCCATCAACCTAGAGAAATGTGAGTTCTTCAAACAAGAGCTTGTGTATTTGGGGTTTGTAGTATCCCAAGGATCATTGAAGATGGATCCAAGCAAGGTGGAAGCTATCCTAAAATTGGACTATTCCAACCACAAGGATAGAGGTAAGGAGTTTTCATGGGTTAGCTCAGTTTTATAGGAAGTTTATAAGGAACTTTAGTGGCATATGTGCACCAGTACTTGACACAATCAAAGGTGGCCTGAAAACTAAGTTCAAATGGACTCTTGAAGAGAGAAGGGTTTTGAGAAACTGAAACAAGAAGTAGCAACTCAACCCATCCTTTTGTTACCTAGCTTTGATAAGTTATTCACTGTGGAATGTGATGCTAGTGGAATTGCAGTAGGAGGAGTGCTAAGCCAAGAAGGTAGGCCTATAGCTTTCTTTAGTGAAAAGCTCAATGAAGCTAAGACAAAGTATTCTACCTATGACCTAGAACTGTATGCTCTAGTGCAGTCACTTAGAAAGTGGAGGCATTATCTCCTACCTAAAGAGTTTGTAGTGTTTACTGATAACCAGGCACTTAGCTACATCAACACACAAGAGAAGCTGAGCAATAGACATTTGAAATGGATGGAATACCTCCAAGATTTCACATTTACCATTAAACACAAGAAGGGACAGTTGAACAAGGTGGTAGATGCATTAAGTAGGAGGCTGCTGACAGTGCAAGAGATACAAATAAAGAGCATTGAGGTAGAGAGTTTCAAGGATCTCTATGGAGAAGATGAAGACTTCTCAGAGGCATATAAGGTATGTTCTGATTTTGAGAATCATTTTCATAGTCAGTTCTTAGAGTATACATTGCAGAGTGGAATTTTGTTCAAAGAAAATCAGTTGTGTGTACCAAAAGGTTCTATGAGAGAGAATCTTATCCAAGAGAAGCACAATGGTAGTCTTAGTGGTCATTTTGGTATCAACAAAACAATAGAACTAGTGCAGAGGTTCTATTATTGGCCCAAGTTGCCAAGGGATGTCAAAAGGTATGTGGAGTAGTGTGTAGTTTGCATGAAAGCCAAGGGGGGAGCTAGTAATGCAGGTTTGTATCAACCCCTACCTATTCCCAACAGACCATGGGAATGTATTAGCATGGACTTTGTGGTAGGACTCCCTAAAACCAAGACAGGGTTTGATAGTGTCTATGTGGTGGTAGATAGGTTTAGTAAGATGAGTCATTTTATTCCTTGCAAGACCACCCATGATGCTAGCTATATTTCTCATCTTTTCTTCAAAGAGATTGTGAGGATCCATGGATTGCCATTAAGCATTGTCTCAGATAGGGATGTGAAGTTTATGAGTAATTTTTGGAAGACTCTATGGAGAAGATTGGGTACCAACCTGTCTTTTGGATCAGCTTACCATCCTTAGACCGATTGACAAACTAAGGTGGTTAATAGAGTGTTAGGTAACCTTCTCAGATGCCTAACCAAGGATTATGGACAAACATGAGACTTGGTCATATCACATGCTGAATATGCCTACAATGACAGTGTGAATCAGACCACAGGCAAAAGTCCTTTTGAAATAGTGTATGGGATGCACCCAAGAGGTGTGTGTGAGCTCAGGGATCTAGGAGCTATGGAGCATAGGAGTGGACATGCAGATGATTTCTCTCAAACCATTAAGGAGATTCAGGAGTAGGTGAAGAAGACAGTCACCGAGGCTACTCAAAAGTTGAAAGAGAAGGTGGATTTATCTAGAAAGGATCTACAATTTGTAGTAGGAGACTATGTTATGGTCCACCTCAACAAGTCTAGGTTGCAGAAGGGGATATCAACCAAGTTGTAGATGAAAAGAGTGGGACCATGCAAGGTATTAGCCAAATATGGAAAGAATGCCTACAAGGTGGAACTACCTGCAGATTTAGGGATTTCACCAGTGTTCAATGTAGCTGATCTGATCAGATATAAGGGAACAGTCAATGACATGGATCAGAACAGTAGGGATATCTTCAAGGATGTAAGCAACATAGCCTTACCTACTCAAGACAAGCTTAGGCAGAAAGGATCTTGGAGTCAAGGGTGAAGAAATCTACAAGGCATAAAGTGTACATGGAGCACCTCATCAAGTGGAAGGACAAGCCAGAGTCTGAGGCTACATGGGTAGATGAAGCTCAGTTTAAGAAGCAGGGCATTGATGTGTCCCTGATCTCTCCTCACATTCCCTAGTGTTTGTGCAGAGAGGGGGAGAATGGTGCAGGAGCACCTAGGAAACACTAGGCAATTAGGAAGTCTAGGATGAATTTTTGTTTTTGATGTGTTACCATGAAGGTCATGTTGACCATTGAGATAGAGTTAGAGGTTTAAGAGTATGTATTGCTCAGTAGTGATCAGTAGGTTAAGGAGTGGAAAGGGTGGATGAGTTTAGAAACTCATTTTACTGATGAGTTTAAAAATTCATTTTACTAGAAATTGGCAAAAGTGCAAAATGGTGCATTTTGCAACTTTGCCACAATGTAACTGACATGTCCGACCAAGGGGAGGCATAACTACTCTTTTAACCTATATAGGGTGTGCCTCGACCTGAGAGCAGGGTTGGAAGCTTTTGCATTATTGGAAACTTATGAATACAAGAGAAGACATGATAAATTGGTGTAAATTTTCTGGTTTTTGTTTTTGCTTTGAATTGTGTGTTAATGGAGTGATCCTGACACTGTGTAACATGTAGGAAGTAGTGCATTTATCTTCCAAGCATTGTGTGGAACAATAGGTAGCTAGTTTATTCATTTCAAGCAATCTTGTGTAATTAGTTTGTTTCTTTTAGTTGTTGTTCTGACTGGCAGACTGTGAAAAATGGAGGTTTAGTTCACATTTCCACTGTACCTAGTGTACGGGCTTTTGGGGATTGTGGCTAGACTCCATGATTGTAAATATGGTAGGGTTAGGAGTCTTTAGTAGTCAGGGTATCACTGTGAGAGTCTTCTCCTAGGCGAGCTAAGAAGAGTCCGGCTAGGGAAGACAAGAAGTGCAGAGCACTTGGGTTGCAGGGGTGTTCATCTCCTGGAAAAACACGGTGTGGAGAGGGCAGACATGAGCCTTGACAAGGTATTGAATGTAGGAGGGAGCTCCATCTAACCGTCTGGTGTTAGTAATCTCTAACAGTTGCAGGAAGGACAGGAAAATGGCTTAAAAAGACCTAATTATTGCCAAATTGTGGTTTAGGCCTATGTACGGTCAGTTGAGGGTTAAGACCTTTAAAATCTTCAAGTGGTAGGCATAAGGACCAAGAAGCCAAAGGAAAGATTTTGTGTTCTTTGGGAAAGTTAGGAGAGACAACCTATTTTCTCGAAAGTGGAGACCTAATTGGGGCTCCTAGGCTAGTAGCCTTTTTAACCCTAAATGAGGGTTTGGTGGAAGCGATGAAAAGATGGAGTTAGGTGGATCTTTCTGAGCCTTAACAGGGTGGAATGAAGTCAGTAGAAGCATCTCCACACCCTTGCAAAACTAAGCTTTAGTTCTTGGGGAATGTTAGTCTTTAGGGTAGATTAAGGGCTAAGGAAGAGTTAGAGATATTGCACCAAGATTGACTTGGTAGGTTGAATTGTGATGGTAGTGGGGTTGGCCAGGAGAACCAGGGGTACCTAAACATGAGGAAGGTCCTAAAGGTTAAGGTGGTGAAGTAAGACACCAAGGAGGTCTTGCAAGCAAGACCAGAGCAGAATCGTCGTGATTCCTCCAACCCCTCCCTATCAAACTTGTATCCATGTGGAGATTTGAGATTCATCTACATGTGTGATGAAGGGTCCCATCCATATGCATGGTTCTAATGGCCATCCAGATTAGTATGGTCTAGTTTGGATACATTTTCATGCTACTAGACATATATATACATGGATTCCATGTGCATCTAAATTCTTACAAAAAAAATTAAGATCCATTTCGAATTGTGGGAAATTGCAAGTGATCTACACATTATTTTTGAAACATGTTCCATTGAGTTTTTATGCCTTGCAAGGATTCAACATCCAAGTGGTTTGTAGGAAATGTGACATAAAATGACCATGTATATATTTCAAATCCATCTAAATATTTTTGGGTTCTTGGTTTGCATCCAAACTTGTAGTTTTTTTATCTTCATCTAGATATTATGGAAATTATGGCCTCATTAATCTCTTGTAGGACTTTTATATGCAACTGAATGTTTGTAGGGTTTTTGTGGCCAACAAAATTTGTGGATAAACCTTAGTGAGTTGAACCTAAACAAGGAAAAAAAGTGGTTCTAATGAATAGTTCTTCTCATGACATCAACATGGCATTCGATGATATCATCCTATATGTATTGTGGAAAAGTGTCATCCAATTGAACCTAAAGTGGAATTGTGTGATTCAGTTTCCAATTGTGATTTTTTTTGCATCTACACTTGTAGAGTTTTGGCTTGCATTTGTATTTTCCAAATTTAATCCACCTCTACACCTTGCGAGAATTTGGGGGTCATCCAAAACTTGTAAATTTTTGGTATGCATTTGCACTTTGATATTTTTACAACAATTCAATTTTGTAATTGCCAAATCTCAAACCATTGAACTTCCTAAGGCTTGAAGTGTAAAAGGAACCATTGTCTTCATTTTAGAGAGAGTTTTAGCCAAGAAGAAAAGGCCTAACATGTATAGAAATAAATATTGATGGTTACAAACACCATGAATGTAGAAACTACCATGCATAAAGTATATATAGTTTGAAGGAGAGAATGCTATGAAGGTAGGACATTGATAGATCATAAGAGAGATAGAATAGAGAATACTTTTTGTGTTATAATAAAATAATATTTTAATATGAAATGGAATCAATTAAACTAAGTAATTTAATGAATTTCACTTTTGTTTTGAGTTTATGGTTGCATGGTTGGACTACCTGGTAAGGGAACCTGCCCATAACTGCATCACTAAGTATCTGGGTTAATTGCATACCAATACTCAAAGGAAGGTTTTCATAACCAATAAAACTAATTAACATGCGGCTTATATGTTAGAAAATTACATTAATTGATAGAAAAGGAAAGGTGGAAGATCTAAATATTCTAAAAAGGGACAATAGGATAAGTAACAACCTAAGGAAAAAAGGTAAACCATTTATAAATTGGAAAGGAAAGAAGACCAATGATGAAATATATTATGGAAAATACTAAAGAAACCATTATTCAAATTTCAAGATTGATGATCACACATATAATAAGTGTTAGAATATGAAACCTTGATTTGTACCAAATTGGTTGAAGCAGTACTCAAATATGTTCATGGCTAACATTTGTGAAGTGAAGTAAACAAGGGTACGAGAACTCATAGACATCAATTCTCAATGCATTCAAAATTTAACAAAAATAGTTAAGAATATTGATTTGAAATGTATGATAATCCGTATTCCTATCCATTGGTTTGGGTTGATAAGAGTACAAAAAATCAATTTACTAAGTGAAATTTTAAATAATTTCTTATAAATGATAAATCTATAGATAAAGTAATATATTTATATGTGTGAGATGTTATACTCAGCATAAGGGAATACAAGTTGGTTGATGTGTCAATAATGGATTCAAATTTATTTTTAAGGGACACCAAAATAAGAAGAAATTTTTTGTTATAATTAATAGCCAATAACTTAACCTCATATATATATAATCAAAATTATCTTCTACTTTTAAAAGATAAGAAAGATCTAGTGATATTGACATTTGTTCAATATCACATAGCAACAAGAATAAGGGTTAAAATAATTTTTTAAATGTTATTTATTTATTTTTTTGATATAATTAGTTTAATCATAAGAGAGAGTGAGAGAATGAGATTCATTTTCTTCTCAAATACCCTCTACCCAATATCGGATTATATAGACAATTATTGGTTAAGAGTAATAAGGTAAAACAACTTCAATATTTCTTAGAGTGGGGTGTGATATGTCCTGGTACTTGGAGAAATATAACTCTTGGAGGATGTACATAGATTAAAATTCACTCAATAGATCGATATTAATAATCAACATCCTTTCTTGAGGATAGGTTACTTGCTATACTAATAATAACATGCTTGAATTATTCTATAAAATTGGATTTGAAATTAGGACATCAAAAGGTGAAAATGAAGGACATGTGGAAAACTAGTTTCAATAGTAAAGGTTTGTATGAATGGTGTAAGGGTAAAGGTTTGTATGAATGGTGTGCTCTTCTTTTTTTAGTTTATGTAGTTTATTAAACATATTTATATATTTAATGAATCATGTTTTGTGGAAGTTCATATATGCATGTGATACAGTGTATGTAGACAACATTTTTCTATTTAGGGTAACATGGAAGGAACATGTGATATAACAAATATAGAAATTGGAAGTAATAAAATAAATAAAAAACCCTATTGTACAACATAATCTAAGTAAAAAAATTTAATAACCATCAAGACATGTTCTAAACATGTGGTTGGAGGAAGTGAGTTGAGAATAATCTCATAAAAGTGGATGCTATCAAGTTTCTTTTAACATAAGGAGTTTCATAAAAACATTTAACTTTTCACTTAGGAGTTCTATAATAAACAATTCATAAGGCACAATAGTTTTTAAGGTTTATTCAAATTGGGGTAGTAAGCTAAGTTCTATTGATCTTGTGGAAAAGATCATGGCTAAGCATTCTTGAGTTAGAGTAGTATTTGGATGGGTGACCTCTCAAGAAGTCTTGATGTAGCTTCAACCTTGTGAGAATTACCTAGATGCAATGAGTGATGACCATTCATGATCCGCGAGAGATTGGTTCTTGTGAACCACTACTCATGAAATAAGGACCAATGAATTTTAATAATAAAATACATAGTTGAACCTTGATAAATTATCACATAATTTGACACACTAGAAAAACATTGCCTACTTGATAGAAAACCTATGTTAAAGTGTGAATAGTGAAATGATAAAAAAATAAATATTTAATCAAATCCATGGTTTCATAATATTTAAATAGATAATTAAATTATTATGAATTATATTTTGATTTTAGCTATGACTATGATATTTAATTTACACTATTTACCCATACCAATAAATAGTGAAACTAATATGTAAGAATTGATTATATGTATAAAATTAAATAAATAGTTAATAGTATCTTGTTACGCCGAGAGGCATCTACAGTGGCATCCAACAATCTGTGTAAAGTTCTTAAAGCTATATTTAAAATGACAAGTAGGTGGAAGTCATGTGCAACTACAGTAGATTTGATGAAACAAAAATATCAAATAAAAGAGATTTGATGAAACAAAAAATCAAATAAAAGAAATTTGATGAAACACAAAAATCACATCAAAGAGATTTGATGAAATGAAAAAATCAAATCAAAGAGATTTGATGAAAAAAAAAGAACAAATAAATAAATAAATTCAAATATTTGCATAAACTAAAAGAACAAATAAATAAATAAATAATACTTTTGATCACAAAGAGAAATCAAACATTTGATGACAAAGATAAATCAATTAAAAAAGAAAATTAGAGAATGATAACTCTCAACGTATTTAATACATATATTAATATTTAATATATGTATGCTAGTAATGGTTCACCTATAATTACCATGATACAATTTAATATATGCATTGAGTATAAAATTTATTAAAGAAAGGATAGCAGGGAGGTGGATGATTATCGGAGATCGTTTCCCACCATTGACTCCTCTATGGAGGAATAAGATTATTTTTTCTATTCCACTATGCCAAATTGTCTTTGTCAAATGTGACTAAGATCCCCTTCGCTATATTTGGAGTGTTTATTCATGTTCTCTTATGTTTGTCTACATTTATTTTTATTATTAAGTATTCATAAATATTTTAAAATTAATTATAATTGAATTTATTAATTTTGAAAGATGAATTTTTCATTGTAAGAACTTTTATTTTAAAGGGTTGAAAATGTACATTTTAAATTTTTTTGTCCATTTTATATCCCAATCCAGCTTCTTAAGTAATATCTTTGGTTAAAATATTTAAAAATTTGTTTAAATTTAGTAATATATAAAAAATATGTGTTAAAAATATAAACTTCAAACCCTCTTCAATCTAAATTTTGAAATGTCTTAAATATTTACAAAGACTACCAATTTCTACACAAAACTATGCACATAATTTGATCAATCTTTTTACAAGACTCCTAAAAAACTATTTATAAATAAATTATGATTTATTACATGAAAAATATGTTGTTACAACATAAAAAAAAAAAACTCTAAAATGAATAGAAGAAACAAATTTAGAAAATATTCAAATTAAACAAATACTTGAAACTACAAAACTCATACCACTCTACTAACTCTAATTGACTCCAAGGTGAAAGATGAAATTCCCCAACACCTAGACTAATCACAAAGACAAAAATATTAAAAAATAATTATATACTACAACATCAAACTGATCATAAACAAAATAAAAAAATCCACACCAAATACTTAAAACCAAACCTCATAAACTTCACTAAAACTAGCACACTAACATGTATTATAGCAAACACATTGAAACTTCACCATTGGTTTCCAATTTGAAAAAATGCCTTCAACACTTGGAGAATATATAGAAAATAAAAAATAAACAACATTAAACAATCTACAACAAACTACACCAAACATTGAAAATCCACTTGCACACAAACTTTACTTGTAGCCTGCAATCAACATAACACAAACAAACACTAAATTTCTTTAAAAAATTAAGATACAATCAAATATTAAGTGAAATTTATCTTTCAAACAATTCCTTTTCATCCCTTGATTCCAATTTCTAATAGGTTTTCATCCACTTAAGATATTTGTATGAACACAAATGTCCAAACAAAATTTGGCAGTTTCTATATGATGAAAATGAGATACCCAAAATGTGTAAAACTTAAAAATATATAGAGAACCAAATCTAAACACTCTATTTTGAGAGAAATAAATAAATAAAATTATATTTGTACTCCCACTCCATCTTGCATGCCAAAATAGACCATTACTTACAATTGTCAACTTGCAATTACACCTTGTATAAATGTTGCTATAAATTCGCATTATATCTTTCAAAAATAGCTTTTGGTTGTTACAAAAATATCTTAGCCATTATCCACACCTCTCTTGAGAAAATAAATACCAATACTTAATATTTAATCATTCCGAGTTAAATAATAACTCCTTAATTTATAAAAATAATTGAAATTTACTAAATGCAATATTTATCCTATTTAAAATATTAGTCCCCTAGAAAATAGGAATGGACTGATAATGTTACCAAATTTTATTTTTTTTAGAAAATGGACATGACGTCCTATGGTAAAGTATTTGGAGAGGGGTGTGAGAGTGTGTCATGTGGCTCCACCCAATTGGATAGAGTGAAGTGATATGACACTCCTTGGCATACCCATATCCTTAGATTAGAAATGGGTCGTGATTTTTATTTGTCTAATTTTGAGTTGAGAAAAGGGAGAAAGTGGAAGCTCATGAATATGAATGTATTTTGGAAAACAATATGGAGATTCTTGGAAACTTCAAAGTGATTTTGGAGCTTGGAAAAGGAGAGAATCTTTTTATTCTCTTTGGTTAGAATTAGATTGGAGGTAGGCTTACTATCATCCTTTTATTCTAAATACTTCTATGTGATTGTGAGAATTCTACAAATTATTTTTCCATGATATTCATCTTTTGTTTTTCATAATTTAGAACATATAGGGGTTGGGTTGGGGTTTTTATGTGTTAAAAATTTTTATTTGTAATTATTCATTTTGACCTATTTAATGTTGTTCTTCATTAAATAGGTATTTGAATTTATTTACTACTTTTGTAAGGAAGTTAAGGTAGTAGAAAAACTTCTTAAACTAATCTTGAAATGAGGGTAATGCAAAACATTTCATATCTTTACATAGTTACAAAAAATAAAAATAAACATAAATATCATGCATACCATAATATAATGGTTTACACAAGGAAAACCTTTTCGGGACAAAATCGCCACACTACAAAATATTCTCAATATATCATTCAAAAAACATGAATATTACAATATACTTGCAAAGAAAGCTTCTTGTAAGAGTATTACCAACTAGAGATCTAGAGGAAACCCGACAACTATCAAACTCTCACAATAAATAATAATGCACACTCATAATTTATAATTCCCTCATAAAAATAGGGTTTCCTTTTAGAGAAATATAATCCAACAAAACATCCATCACTAGATCTAAGACCTAATAATGAATGGTCTAGAATTACAATAATAACATATACATAAAATGTTTCTTTTGTGAGCCCTTCCCTCGAACCCTCGTCAAGGTGCATAGACCCTAGACCCCCCCACTAAGGGTATGGTCCCCCCATACCTTGTAGGTGGGGTAACCCTCCCTACGCATCCCCCCTACATGCTCAAATATATTAACCTATTATAATCACAAGGTTGAGACATCATTTTTCCTATTAATTTTTGGAATTATAAATTTATATGCTAAAATAACATTTATATTTTCTTTTGATTTTATAATTTTTTTAAAAAATTAGGGCTTGAGGTTACCCTACTTACTCTTGTGTAAGGAAATCATTGTATGGTTTCAAGTTGATGTTGGGGATTTTTCACCCTCCTTATCCTTCTCCCATTGAGTTATTTTGTACAAGATTGTGTGTATGAATTATTTTGGGTGCATCCTTGGTGAATTGGTATCTAGGTTAATGTTATTTATAATATTACATTACATTTGTGTGGTTTATGTTCAATTAGAAGATACATTTATTGGATTATTGCAATCATTATAATTTTCACATATTTATGTGGATTATTTGGCCTAGTGTTGAGTACCTTGATTTGTTGATATGTTGGATCCTTGGAAAATCTTCAGAGCTAGGGTTTGAATAGAATTTAGGGGAAGAATTATACATTTGATGATTTTGAATGATAGAGAGGTAGACACCTCCTATTTTCCTTTTTTGATTCATGAATCATATCATTGGTGCTTGAATACTATTCAAGCTATTGGAGTGATGAAATTATGTTTCATTGAATTCATTTTCATTTATATTATTTGGTGAAGAGTAATAATTTAGTGTATATTGTGATTCACATGTTGATAATACTTGTCATTGACTCTTAAACATTTTCTTTTTTATTGAATTTTGGAAAATATTATATGAATTAGAGGATTTGAACAATCTAAACCTCATATTTGAAAAGCATAAACATGTTCCTTTAGTTTAATTTGACACAGAGAAAATCTTGTTCAAACACTAAATATATTTATATATCTATAAATGATTCATAAAAGAACTTGGATATTATGTTTTAAGCTAAAGTATATATTTATTATAAATTTAATCTCCCTAAATGTTAGCTCAACCCCTTGTGACATAAGGACAGATACTTGAGTATCTACCCATTTTTTTGGTTCTTTGAAGAACTAGCTGAGTAATGACATCAAGGTCAGTCTCCTCTTCCTTAGTCCAATTAGGCAGAGGGATGGGTTGATTAGCCACCTTGTTATATTCTTCCTCATCAATGGTATACCCATCTTCTTGCAACTACTAGCACCTTGAAGAGGTGGATCATACAAATGTACTCCAATGTTACCCTAATGTATGGCCTTTTGTAGACAAGTCATAATAATTTAAACAATTCACCCAAAATAACCTCAATGTGTAGTTGGTGGGTGTATTATTTCCCTACAAGTTGCTTCTTCATCTTGAAATAGGATCAAAATTATCCCTCCTACTATGAAAGTTGAATCCAAATCCTTGGATTTCCACATCTAAATGTTCAACCGAAGGATCTGAAGGATAGGAGAACTTTCCTCGATTCTAAATGTTAGGGGTATGGGATGTTGCACATATGTTTCCTTTGGTTGTCATTGATGTTAAGGTTGTGTTGATGGTGTTTTCTACACAGTAACAAATCAGACAGAATATGGAAATCCTATCTCTCTTGAAAGGTAAATCTCTATCAGCAAGCCTCAAGAGATAACCCCAAGGTCTCTAATTTCAAGTCTTAAGAATGAAAAACCAACTCAGTGATAAATGTGAAAATAAGCTGATAATCACAAAGAGACCCTATAAACAAATGTTGGAACTTCAAACTTATCAAATCTTGCAATGTAGTGGTACTTTTAATCTTAAAATCTGCCCATATTTTCAAAGAAATAACAAAAGAAGGGTTTAGAGAGATCTTAAAGTTAAACTAATTCCTAAGACCAACAACGCAAATGATAAAATACTCAAAGTGGACCAATCCTTCAAAACTAATTCCTGCTTAACCCAGTTCAAACCTACAATCGCACATAAATAGTGCAATCTTCTAAGGAATTAAAGATTTTCAGATCATGAAGCATTCGCCCAATCCAACCTTATTTGACAATTGAAATGAATAAATACCCACAATTGAACTTAGCACATATTTAAGGCCCAAACTAACTTTACACAACTTACAATCGACAAGCTGCTAAAATTATGGACCAAGGATTGCTCAAACACTTCAAATATCAAATCATCAACACCATTGCATCATATCTAAATCTAAAATCTAGCATTTAACTAATAATCTCAAAGCAATCTCAAAGATATGGAATAACAAGAACCATGCAGAATGAAACAACATAAGAAAAATCATCAAAGCACAATGTCTTTACTTATATTAAATCACCCAATATTGTAACAATTCAAGTATTCAATGTAGCAACACTTGCTCTCAAAAAATACTAGCTCCTAGCTCAACTCTAGCTCTTGTAACTATCACTTAACTTTTTTCTAACCCCTACAAATAAGGCATGATGCTCAATTTATATAAATTTTCCACAAGGTCGGCCCAATTTAGGGTTACATCAAAAGGTTGGCCAAGCAAGTCAGCCTAGAAAGTTCTTTTAATAAAATAAAATTCACATTTAATGCTTGGGGCTTCATCCAGGTCGGCATGGGTCTTCCAATAATATTCCTTGGTGGCACAAAATTTGAGGCCACCTATCCAGCTGGTTGGAGGTCACATGTCTGGCACAAAAAACTAGGTGGCTATTTGCTGACTATTCTCCTTCTCAGCCTCTAATTTATTGGATAATTCTTTAAATTTCCCCAATATTTCCTTCATATCCTTTGGGTTTATAACTAGAATAAATTTAATTCTTGTCTTATGATTTTTAAACTCCTCCAAGTATTGGGGCATTACCTTATCCCATTTAATTTGTAATTCATTCAATATTTGTCTAGTTTTGAAATATAGATTGTTGCATCCTCCAATTTTCTTTTATAATTAGAGCATCATCAGAAGGAGCATAAGTTTCATGCCACCACCCTTGCAACCTGCTAATGTTCATATTTTTCTAACCAAATTTTCTCCTTCTAGTCATTATATCTAGGAAACTAATGCAACCATCATATATTTCCTTCACCTTTCCCTATAGCTTCATTATTTTCTTCAGAACCTCGAAAAGGAGCTCCTTTCTATAATTCCATACTTCCATCCATTGCTTTACCTTTTCAACTTCATCACAAGAAAGGATATCCAACTTGGATAATTCATCCTTAGGCACTTGCAAATTTTCCTTGGTAGTTGATTCATTAATAATTTTGCAATCTTTAACAACTTGCAAGATATGTTCAAGAAAATCAAAAGCATTGGTGTATATTTTCAAAATTTACTCAATTGCTTCATCTGCTCTGCTACTAACATCTTGGAGCCAACTATGTGTGCAATGTACAAAGCATTTTAACCTTTCAATTTTTGTAACTCCCTCCTTAGGCAACAATCCTTCCGGCACAATTCCCTCACTTCACATAGTTTGTAGAGGTTTCATCAAGTGTTGTACATATTTCTAAATAACATTTAATTTCTGTTGCAATTTCTCTTTTCTTCTGTCGCCCTATCCAATCTCCTTAGGATAGCTTTAGAAGACTCCTAAAACTCTTCTTTTTCTTGTTCCTTAATAGTAGGCCCTAACTTGATTGTTTTCACTTTGTAGTGTGATGGCCTAACCTCATCTTTGAACTTGTCTACTACATGAACAACTACATGTATAACCTTGTTATTAAATTCATCTTTGGACATTGTACAGACTATCCTAGCCCTCTTTCTTTTCTTGGGCTGCTCCCATTGTTCAAGCAGTTTGTCCTAGCTTGTAGTCTCCTCCTGTACAATAATTGGCTTCTTGCTAAACCTCTTTTCTAACCATTCTAGAACTACAAATGGCTCAGTTATCACTTCCTTATCATGACTATCAATGACATTTACTTCAACATCTTGCTCAGTATCTGGTTGATTTTCCTTCACTTCTTTGTCCTGATGAGGACAATCAACAACTTATTCATTGTTTTCTCCTTCCTTAGGGTGATCTTCCTATTCATCAATTGTTACCTTCTTAGGAGACTTTGATACTTTTCCCTGAACAAATTCTAATTCTATGTTCTTATTTTCTGCCCCAAAAGTAGATTGCCTTATTTTTTGTACAAAATTTCTCCATTCTCCACTATCAGGAGTGGAAATATTATCATCCTCTTCATTCAGCTATTTAGGGTTATTAGATATTTTTCCTTCCTCTGGAAGTGCTTCTTTAGAAACTTGCACATTTTGGTGTAGAGAAGGAATGGGAGAATTATTTCCTATAGCTGCTCTCCTTTCTACATCATCGGTAGTTGCCTCTTCATCTTGCACCTTTTCTTCATCTTTCACTTTTTCTTCTTCCAGTGAAGCAACCTTCTTCTTAGGAGAATTTCTCCTAACATATACTTGGGGATTTTCCCTTGAACTCTCCAAATCTACAACTTTTTCTGCAGAAGGAGCATCTATGGCAACTTCATCTTTCCTTTCCTTAGCAGCCTTCTACCTCTCTATGAGTTCTTCTTTTCCTCATTGGTTGTGAGGTTTCACCCTTTTCAACATTTGTGCCAACCTGAGGATCTCTCTTATTTGTAGAAGATGGCTTCTCTCCCTACTTTACTTGCACTTGGCCTCTTGTTCTCCTCTCAATAGACACTGGTTTGTCTATTTCTTCATGTGCTTCCCCATCATGGGATTCAGTAGCTTCATCTTCTTTATTAAATTCAGTTTCTTCTTCATCCTAAGACTCCAAGTCTCCCATCAAGTCATAGGTGAACTTCACACCTTCAGCCTCCAATTCCAAAACTTTGTGCTTCAGCAACAACCTCGAATACTTCTTTACTGGCTCTATGACTTGATCTAAATCAATGACCTCTTCTTTTGACCAATTGATAGGAGGCAATGGTTTATTCCTTTAAGGCTCATAATCATGATACTGAATCAAATTTACCTCCTCATCCTGTACCTGATCAGGCACTTGTGCCACCTTATACAACCTAATCAATTTGAGAGGCAATATGGAAAATCTTCTTCTAAGAACATCAAATTCATCCCTAAAATTGGCCCAATAATCCTCTATGTGATCCTTGTGCCTAAATGTTCTATTATCTTGCTTCACGGCTTTTCCATTAGGATCAAAATTGTTCCTGTTGGTATGGGAGTACAACTCAAAGTGTGTCATTTCATTCTCAGAATGTTGAGCACTTTGAATAGAAGGATATGCCTCTAAAGTCCCCATTCTCAATGGGGATTCTAACCCTAGTCTTTTCTTCTTTATATTACCTTGTTGTAAGATTTCTTCAAAACCAATTATTTGTCTTGTTAGCTCTAGCATCAGGATTTTGTTAGTACGATACCTAGGTAACCTAAGAGGAACAACTGGAGATCCCTACACTTAAATGTATGTGAACCTTTGAAATTGGATGAACCATTGGCCATATTTCTTGATCAAATCCATGAGATCAACAGAGACCCTAACATGAAGAGCATCCTATAGAAGTCTTGGAATATACATGAAGAAAGCATCATTAGCTCTTCTATAATTGGATGTCTTATGGTGTAACTGTGGATAAAAATATATCTTATCCTACCCTACGATTCCTTTGTAGCTGAGACCCTTATACTTGGTTTTGTGTGCCAGCATGTGATTAGATATGAGGTCTTGGTGAACCTGTTAGTTTCTTACACACTACTCAATTGAAAATCTAGGTTGCTACTTATAATCCTTCCCCAATGATAGTGTTTGTTTGCCACAATATGTGTAATGGGATGGAACATCTAATTTTGGAATATGTGGGCTTCTTCCACTACCATGACTCTACCCAAGAAAGTTATGATGTCATGGTACTCCTACTTGAAATCACTCCTATGCAGTTGCTTGGGAAATTTTGAGTAGTGTGGCTTAGGGTTCAGTATCCATGCATTGTTCATAATCTCCAAATCTTTATTAGGGTCTTGCTCATAGAACTTGATTTCTTCCCCATTGTTAATTTCTTCAATGACCTTGTGATGAGAGGCAATGTTGAAGACCTCTACAATTGATTCCTCAGTCAATTTTTCCATGACTTTTCCTTGTGGCCCAATTATGATCCTTGTTCTCGAGTCATAGATCTTTGTACATTCCAAGACTAGCTCTAGAGATAGTTGTGTGTGAGTAAATCCTACTTTAGGCTATGCCAATCTGGTGTGAGCGATCATTTGAGCTAACTTAGTTGGTGCTTTTTCAAACATCCTTTGTTGGAAGTCATCATAGTCCACATGGCCCATATTGGTATCTGCAATCTTTGACCATGCAGAGGAAATCTTAGTCTCTGACCAAATTCCTTTGAAGTCGTACTTCATCCTTTCTTGTCTCTTTCTAACCTCCTCTTGCACTAGAGCTGTTTTTGTCTTGGTGGCTTTGTTAGGAGTATCTTTAGCTTGCATCTGTTAGATAAAATACCATAATCACCAAAATGCAAGGCAACAATATATCTATTAATGAAGCACCAACATGAGATAATAATTCCATTTACTTAA
>VDFB02067643.1:0-27801 GCA_007258455.2 Sequoia sempervirens | reverse complement strand
ATTTTCCTTGTTTCTTAAACTTGCTATCGTAGAGTAATACCATATCCCCCATTTTGAATGTTTTCAACTTTAAGTTTCCATCATGCCATGCTTTTTTCCTCCGACGCTAAAGTTGGTGATTATAGATTATAATTTGTCGATACTCATCTAATTTATCTAAATATTTTTTGTTTTGTTTTAGGGATTGGTCATCTTCCTACCGCAAGGTGAATGCGCTATGTAGGTTGGGGATTACAAAGTTCATAAGGACTACATCAATACCATAGACTAATTGGAATGGAGTGAACTTATTAGTCCTTTTATTTGATGTGTGGTATGCCCAAAGTATAGTAGGCACTTTTATATCCCAATTTGTTCTATTTCCATCACACATTTATGTAAGAGCCTCCCCAATTATCTTGTTCAATGCTTCACTTGCCCCATTGGCCTGTGGGTGATAAGGAGAGCTTCTATTGTGTGTTACCATAAAGTTTTGTAGTAATCATTTTATCATTTTATTTATAAAATGTTTCCCTTGTTCCCTTACTATACTAAACGGGCATCCAAATCTTGTAATTATATGTTCTCATACAACAATCTCGCAGCAGTCTTTGTGGTATAATTCTTTGTAGGTTCTACCTCCATCCATTTTGTGAGATATTCTACTCCAATTATAATGAACCTTGGTTTAGAGTATTTTTCCAGTGGATCAATAGGTCCAATAAAATCTATGACCCATTTTTTAAAGGGGTTTTATGCTAGTACCAGTCTTAGTGGAATTTCATCTCTTATGGTAGGTTTCCCTACCCTTTGACAAATATCACACCCTTTTACATACTCCTTGACATCTTTATGAAGAGTTTGCCACCATAGTCCTACAAGTTGCACCCCCCTGACTGTAGTTTCACTACAATTGTGTCCCCCTATTATTCATGTATGTGCTTCCTTAAGCATTAGTTTTCTTTCATGTTTATACATCACTCTTCTTAAAACATTATCCTTCATAAATGGTGTAATTCTGCTTCAACCAAAGTGTATGGTGCAGCCCTCCACACTAGTGATTGCTTTTCCTACAGTGCGATATCTTTAGGAAATTCACTTATGGAAAGTAAAATGGCAATATCTCATAGCTCCTCCAGTACCGCTTTAATGTGAAATAGGTGTACACTAGGGAGATCTCCTTGAGCATCTGGTTCTTCTTTGGTCTCAATTTGGAATAGGTAGTCTGGTCCTTGGTTGTTCTTACCAGGTTTCACCATAATTTTGAAATCAAATTCTTGAAATAGTAGCAACCATCTGCATATTCATCCATGTATAATCAGTTTATTGAGTAAATACTTAAAGAGTTTCATGGTCAGTGAAGAAAGTGAATGGGGTGGATAGTGGGTGGTGTCTATATTTTTGTAGCTAGTACCGCTTTAATGTGAAATAGGTGTACACTAGGGAGATCTCCTTGAGCATCTAGTTCTTCTCTGGTCTCAATTTGGAATAGGTAGTCTGGTCCTTGGTTGTTCTTACCAGGTTTCACCATAATTTTGAAATCAAATTCTTGAAATAGTAGCAACCATCTGCATATTCATCCATGTGTAATCAATTTATTGATACTTAAATACTTAAAGAGTTTCATGGTCCAGTGAAGAAAGTGAATGGGGTGGATAGTGGGTGGTGTCTATATTTTTGTAGCTAGTACCGCTTTAATGTGAAATAGGTGTACACTAGGGAGATCTCCTTGAGCATCTAGTTCTTCTCTGGTCTCAATTTGGAATAGGTAGTCTGGTCCTTGGTTGTTCTTACCAGGTTTCACCATAATTTTGAAATCAAATTCTTGAAATAGTAGCAACCATCTGCATATTCATCCATGTGTAATCAATTTATTGATACTTAAATACTTAAAGAGTTTCATGGTCAGTGAAGAAAGTGAATGGGGTGGATAGTGGGTGGTGTCTATATTTTTGTAGTGTGTAGACTATAGCTAGTGCCTCTCTCTCAGTGACAGTATAATTCTTCTCCATGATAGATAGTTTACTACTAGCAAAGGCAATGGGGTGGTCTTTGTTCCCTTTGGGTTGGGCAAGCACTGCTCTTATGGGGATACCGAAAGTGTCCACATGGACATGAAAAGGGTTGTTCCAATCTATGAATATGAGGATTGGTGGTTCCACAATATTATATTTTAAAGTGTCAAATGCTTTCTAGGACTCCTCATTCCATTCAATATTCCTACTGGTTTTCTTCTTTAATAGATCTTCTAATGGTGCAGCAATACCAACATATCCCTTTATAAACTTTCTATGGTACCCTCTATATCCCAAAAATGTCTTAACTTCTAGTGCATTCTTGGATGGCGGTAAATTTAGTATTAGGGAAACTTTCATAGGATCCACCATTAATCCCTCTTTACATATAATATGGCCTAATAGGGTCCCAAAGGGTACCACAAAGGTATATTTCTTCAAATTTAATGAAACTTGCATACTCTTGCATTTGTTTAGCATCATGTGGAGTACCTGTACATGATCTTATACTAGTCCATAAATAGTCCTATCATCTAAGTAAACTTCTAGAAAGTCATGCATGAAGTCTTCAAATATGTTAACCATTATTCTACTAAATATTGCAAGGGCGTTTTTCAACCTAAAAGGCATTACTCTGTACATATATGACCCCCATTCTATGGAAAAAGTAGTTTTGGGTTGGTCTTCCTCTATTTTAACTTGATAGTATCTGAAAAAGCCGTCAATAAATGAGTATATCTTTCTCCAAGCAACTGATTCTAGGATTTCTTTGGTGAATGGAGTGGGAAAGGGATCATGTATGCAAGATTTATTCAATTCCCTAAAATCTATACAAATCCTTATCTCTCTAGTTTTCTTATTTTGGATGACCATGTGGCTTATCCAATTAGCATCTTCTACCGATTTAATGATTCCTACAACTAGTATTTTATCTAATTCTATTTTGACATTTTTCTTCATATTAGGATTTAGTCTATAGGGTCTTTTCCGAACCTTCATCAAGCTGTAAAAGTTCTAGGGAATAAATCTTGAAATTCTAAGAGGGTTTCTATTTTTTGAGCTACCACTTTTTCATCCTGGTAGTCCCCTTTTCTTTCCATCTTGGGGTCTCCTTCTGTCGCAATATCTTCCTCTCTTAGTTTGATGGGTCATTATAGTATTTCTTCTTGGGTTTAGTATATTATTCTATTTCTCTTTCTCCTTGGTCGATTTTTATTTCTTGATTATATGTTTCTTCATCATTTTGTACCATAAAAAAATGTTTCTCTGCTTTGGCTGATTCCTGATCCAACTATTTAATATACTTCCATATGCCTTCTTTTTTGGGTGGTGAGAGGAAGGTTGTGGCATTGCTATCTCTTGATCTTCTTCTGGTTTAAATATGAGCTCCTTCATTTGGACTAACATAGTATGTATCTGAGGGTTTTCACTATAGAAAGAAAAGATAGGGAGGAAATCTAATGTTACTTCATCCCATGTTTTGGTTTCTCCCTGTTTCTCTTGGTCAATGTACCAGGATTTGGCCATCAGGGTTAATGTCCAATAAAATAGCTAGATGCATAGTTTATCGTCGTGATCATATCCTTCCTCCCAGTAGTGTATACACATGTCTAAATGATGTTGTGGTAGGATATCTCCCTCATATGTGGGTATTTCCTCATATTCTCCTACTTCCGGTAGATATCTTGCTTTTATTAGAGTCTTGAAAGTCTCCCACTTGGTAATAGTATGCTTATGTGTGTTATACTAGCATGTGGTGGTGCAGGTGAGGGTATGCAGTAGGATGTTGAGCCTATGAGCTTCAGTTGGGAATATGTGAGAGGTATGAGAGTAAGTCCCCCACTCCAAAATATTTAGGTAACTTAATGTGTGAGATTTCTTGTGAAATGTGATGGACATGGTGAGATAATTCAATATTATCCTTCCTGTCACTTTTTGTGCTGTTACTATTATCATGTCGTATGTTCTCTGTAGATAATTCCTCCCTCGATGTCTTCCTTACCATGAGTACTCTTTTGGAGCCAAAGATCCAGAAAGAATATACTTTTGGTTCATCTTGTAGCCAGGCTTCCAGTATAGTCTCACTATCTATGCTCCCATTAGTTTCATTTATCTCTAGTTCCCCTTCTAAGTTGGGTTCTTCCCAAATTTCAGTTGTAAGTAGTTTAGTTATAGTGTTTAGCTTTTTGTCCTCATCATGATTTTCCTCCACATCCACCTCTTCTACATAGGTTTCTTCTTGACTCTTGCCTAAGGGGATGTGTACTATTCTCCTATCATTCGTAAATGAAATTTCTTCCTTTCTTGCGTCTATCACTCCATGTGAGTTTACAAACCATCTTAATCCCAAAAGTGCATGAAAAAAATCAAATGTTTCCTTGATTGTGACTACCTAAAAATTTACAATTTGTTTTACTCCTTTGACACTTACTTCCATCTGTCTCAAAGTGCCTAAGGTTTTGTAAGGCCCCTCCCTTCATACAATAGTTATAACTCCTTGTGATATAGGTTAGATAGTTATGATATCGTTTTATTAAATAAGATAGTGCCAATAGTTCATATATCATTTTAGTTCTAAATAATAATTAGAATGTTATTTCGATTCATGTGTGTTGCTATAATGAGGTTAAGTTTCCAATCCTTAAGGACTTCCAAGAGGAAGTCTATATAAGGGGGGGAGGATGTAAGGCCACTTGGTACAACCCCCATAATGAATGAAGGGTTAATATATAACGTGGGCTATGTTTTCTTTTGCTATCGTGAATAGTGGATCTTTAATAGAATCTTGCATATGTCTTCCATTTTAATGTCTCCATTTTGATACTAGGAAGACTTTTCATAAATTATTTAGTATTATTCTATTTGGCTTTCATAACTATTCTTTCCTATCTAGAATTCAGGATCCAAGTCTATCATTTCATTTCTAAAATCATCTAAATCTCATTCTAAGTTAAATCTATCTTTCCAATATAAATAATTATTCTAAACATAAAATAATATTATAGATATAATGAAAATATCATATATTTCATATATGACAATTATTAGATATATTTTAAGATGGATGGTGTAACATGGAATGTTGTAGGAAACTTCAGGCAACTAGAAATTAAGAGGTTAAGTGTTTCCACGTGCCTTGTCTATAGTATAATACATGCATACTTATTTAATATGGAGGATGCATCATGCTATGCTCATTTAATATGGAGGATGCATCATGCTTTGCTCGATGGGAGAGATTAGAGGATAGAGAGCGTGGAAGTGGAGAACTCCAAGTCAAGGCAGGGAGATTAGGAGTATGTAACAAACCACAGGCTTTCACGCTCCAACAATCTACAGGCACTTAATAAACTTCACTTACCTTTCCACGACTCTCAGTCTCCATTATTCTTGTACAACCATTTAGGCGCAATTGAGGTAATAAGTATGGAGTTAGGAACGCCAGTTGGAGGGGGGAATTCTTTTAGGGATGCACATGCCTTGGCCGTGGCCTCGGGGATGTCAAAAAAACAGAAACACCCTCCACGACTAGCTGTTGAAAAAGGGGAGAAACAACAGCAAGCGCACGAGGAATCTAGGAGATACCAAAACTAAATTTCAAAGGAAGAAAATTATGCAGAAAAAAATTGATTGCTTTGCTTCTTCCATATTTTGTTTTTAAGCATTTGTGTTCTCATCCTGTTCTCCCTGTTTTGTGGATTCTTTTGTGATTAGTTTCGTGGTAACTGTCTTATTGGCTGCCTCTTGAGTATGAAGCTCATGGCGTTTAGAGTGGGGGAATAAATGGAGGAGCGGTGGAATGGTTTTAAGGATTGTGGACATGGAGGCAATGAAGATGGTAGCAGTAAAGAAAAATTTTGTGCCAGAAGAATGGAGCATGTCTCATGTCTATACAGCGTGCATTAGGTTAGACCAGAAGTGCACAAGAATAAATATTCAGAAGATAAAGCGAGGGAGGATAGAGTTTCTGATTGGCAGATCGAATCACCACAAATACTAAGCGAGGTTTCTAAAGCAGGTTTCAAAAAAATCCAAGCCGTAATAAAGTTCTCATAGCTCCATCGGCAGCAATCCATTTGTAAGAGGTGTGGCCAAAGTATGGGATAAGTATATCGCAAAAATTGCTACCTATTCCAAAGTTTCTCCTGCCATTTTCTTATATTTGCTGGAAACTACGCCATCCTCCAGTCTAGACTTGTCCATGATCAGCTCTACAAAGCCATAGACTTATATCTCAAGGTAAGGTTCACTAGATATTCTTTAAGTTGATATTTTAGTGTTACCTATGTTCTTTGATGAAGCTAGATAATGATAAAATAAGGTAGAAATAAGAGTGATCTAATTGTGTTCTTATATAGTTCATGACTGTAATTAACATCAAATGATGTTGTATGAATGCTTGTGTACTTGTGACCGAAAAAAATTGGTAGTTTACTCTGAACATAGAAATAAAGATATAGCTGGTAATCTCATTTATAAATCTAGATTACTGCCATTGTCCATTATCTTTGCTGCTTATTTCTGTTCCATGATCCATCGTTTAATTGTTATCTATACTAGGAAATTCTTGGATCATATCCTCTCGTGCATTTTCTGAAGGAAATTTGTTCTTGAAATATAACTTCCTGTAACCTTGCGAATGACCTATCAATTCACTATACTCCCCATTTATATTTTCATGCAGCTTTTACTAAGTCTCATGTATTCGCTAATCTTCTTACTCCTACCTCTATGAAATGTGGAGTTTGTTCAATGAGATTTTATGTATGGTTTTACTTGTATTAGAAGGTCATGATTTAAGAAAAACCTGGGAATATTGCCTTGTATAGAAAAGACCTTTGTGTGTTAAATATTGATCGAATAAATAAATGAGGATGTGCACAAGATCTGTGCTGTTGGTTGGGTAAGACTACAGAGTTGGCATGTTTCTGCAGGCACATATCTGATCTTGCAACTTGTGCACTTCCGCTCTCTAATTCATGGGTTTTATTGATATATATTGTTCTAAAAGAATTATCGGTATTTTAAGAATATCTATACAGGGCCTCCAGATTGCTAGACTGCATGGTCACACAAGTTAATCTTCAAAAATGGTGCTTTATGTATCTGCAAAGGATTTGCAGATAGACTAAATATTTGCTATTCTCTTAACATCCACAATATGACCAAAGACTCTGAAGTGCTTGCTTCTATATTTATTTTATATAATTTATAACGTAGCTATTTATATAATTAGCATACCCAAGGAAACTTATGATTATCTATTAAAGAGGTATTTGCAGTGCATATCATCCAATTTATCTTTTTTGAATATATGTTAAGTGTAATGTTGTAAAATTGCACCCCTTACAATTTCACATGTATTTTCTCCCAGACATCCGCTTTTAGTGTGTCCACTCTAGCATTTCTGTGTAGGCTCATTTTAACCCCCAAGACGCCTCTTTTTTCCCTTCTCGATGCTTAGACCCTTTTCATAGCTACTCCCTCAGATGCCTTTGTATCAACTTTGTGTTTTTCCTTCCTGTCGCTAGCATGATGTGTTCCGGACTACCGTTACATGGGATATCTCGGCCGGGCGCGGTGTGTTCCATGGATATTTTAGAGTTCAATGATCGGCGCTTCCAGCGTATGCAGCTTGTTTATTCTTGTCAACCCCTTTCGCCGTTGTAACAGCCCGGTGACGCCTTTGTAATGTCGAAGTGTACTTTTCCTTTTAAAATCTGGTTCTTTTTCAATCATTTCGCCCTCTTCCTTTCTTTGGTTCTTCCTCAAACATGCTCCTTCCATCTTGTTCTTTTGTTGGTAATAAATCCTTTCAGCTTTTTATAATGGTATATTCAATGCCCCATACTCCCTTTGCAAAACCTCTCTTTGTGTAACACTCCTTGTTTCCTCTCTCCCTTTTATTTCTCGTTGCCTGCAAAATCAGATTCTACCCAGTTTTAGCATCCTACCTCACATGCATCCCCTTATCAACACAGGCTCTCTGTCTCGCGGATACCTAGCTCTCTCCCTGATGTGATTGCTTTTATCACTCATACTGCCTTACTACTTTGTCTCACTTCTCTATCTATCCTGCTACATCCACTTAAGGTGGGAACACTCCCAGGGATTTTACTGAGGCAAACCCCTATACAGCCCCAATATTTTCTCCAGATCTTACGCATGTAGGTATTGAAGATATCCACGTGTAGGAGGCTTCATTACTTGGGTTGCTTTGAGAAGTTTCTATCTTTTATTCTCTCACTTTATTAATTACTTTACCTTATTTCAGTTGTATTATATTCTGTTACTTTCTAGCATTCTAGGATTCTTAGCAGTCGGAGTAGAAGTAGTCGCTTTTTATTTTCTGTGATATTCTCGCTTTCTGGTTCATACGAGACCCTAGCGTGCCGCATTATGCTCTTTATTCCGTGTTGCCATCCTTTGGCCAAGAGCCCGTCAATCTGTCTAGAAAACCTATGTGATTTGTTCTTTCTGATTCTAGAACTCTCGCATTGTTCCCTGAGGTAGTTTAGGGCAGTTTGCCCCTTGATAATCTCTTGAGAAGAAAGAGACTCATGAGTAGCGAATCCCCCTTCTCTACAATAAGTCTATATGGCTCTATACTCATACATCTATATTAATTAATACATATTATCTTACATCTTTTTTGACTTGTTTATACATTCTTTATTTATCTTTGTGGCATTATAGGCCTTATGAATCTATTTGTCAATTTCCAGGCATTATGTACACCTTTAAAGATTTATTAATATTAATATATATACAATTATTTGTATGTATTAATGACTTAAAGGGCTTAGTTTTATTTGAGTGGTTTGCATGGTAAGTGTTGATGAAAAGGAAGACACACTTCTAGTTTCTCACTCACTTTCGCAAACTCAGATTATGCAAGACTTCGAAAATGTTAAACTCCCAAATAGACAAATGCTTGTGTTGATTTGATCGATTACAATATTACATATCAATTTAACTCAAATTTGAAAACAAATAAAATACTTTCATTTTTTTCAAGTTACATAACAACATACATTACAAATTCTTCTTGACAACTCTCTTTTTGCATTCCTCTTCCTACAACTTCTGCCTCTTTCTCTACGTTGGCTCTATTCTTCTTAACAACTCTTAACAAACCTCTCTACTAACAATCTCTGCACATTACTTTTATCTTTGAGTTCTCCAAATCTGCTTATATTGTTATGTCCCATTGTCTGTTCTTCTTCTACTGTCTGGCACTCGCCACTCTTTCCTTTCTAACAAAAACTCTCCTTATCGGATTTCATATACCAGCCTTAATCTATTTATCTTGGTTCTTTTATTCACCCACAACTTGCTCTTTCTCTATTCTACATTTTTTCTTATGATGCCATTACACCAACTGTTGCATTCACTTCTTTTTAGTCATTCGATCTTTTCCTACCTGTACAAACTCCCGCAAAACAATAAAATTCATTTTCTTCATATTTTATTCCACATATAGGCTACGCAAACTCATACCTACGACGTGGCCATTTGATCTTCTCTTGTTGCATAGATAATCCTTCCCTATTGCACCTCTTACTCTTCCCGCAGCTTGTCTTCACCTACATTCAACGTTGTTCATCCTTATTCCAGCGTGCCTCTTTGTATCTTTCTTTGCTTCATTTCTCAATCGCCCTAAGTCCTCAACTTCCTTGTATTATGATGGCATGCCCTCCAACTAAGTACTTGCAGCCTGTTAATCTCCAGTTGCATATATTGCCAAAGAATTTTGTCTCACACAAACCTCATCTATTTGTCAACGCAGTCTTCAGCTGCTTTATCCTTCTCAGTCAATTCTTTCATCCTTAGTGCTGGCTCTTGCAAATTACATTTATTGATTTTATACATTACAAATTTTGAAAATCTAACACCTTTCATATGCGCCCCTTTATGTGAAATCTCTTCATAGAGCGGGCTGCCAAATCTCCTTATGTAAGCATGTGCTACCTTCTTACCCATGGCTTTTCCTTTCTCATGGTACCCATTTAATTAAAATCTATGGATTAACTTGCTGATTTGACTTCCTTCCATTGCGCATAATCTTATCAAACGTTCTCAGATTATGCATTCCATATATGCGCCTTCCTTACTACTCCTTCAATTGTTTCTTGATGCGGGTAAAAGGGAAGAGCTATGTGTTCTATCCCTTTGCTGCTTCCTTCCCTTCGCACAGCCTTCTCTCATTTTCCAAACTGGCTTAAAATAATGTTCTATTGAAATGGGAAGGTGAGGTGTTGCCTCTCATTTGGCAACTAAATCAACCCTCGTTTCTATTTCTTTTAATTTAAACCTTCAAATTCAAATTTTCACTCTGTTTGCTTAAATTGACCTTTCAAATTCTTAGCTTTTCTTGATAGAGAAGAAATAACATAACCATTTTAATCAACTTGATTCATTAAATGAAGTCAAATCTATCAAATATTAAAAAGAAATACCTACTCATAGCTAAAATTGGATATACGACATTTTATCGATGATGTTGAAAACCAATTCCCACACCAAGCACTGCCAATGCTGAGGAATGTCAGATAAACAAAAATAAACCAAAAAATGGAATAAAAAACAGAAATATTTTTTGTTGATGTGGATAGCCCTTCTACTCGGGATGCTTCTGCATTAGACATGCCAGGTAAGAAATTTGTGAGCATGGGCTCACAAAGGTGGAGTTAGGTGATAGAACCACCTTTTGAGATGATGAACAATCTCCAACAAACTCCATCGCTAAAAGCCCGACCTCCTCCACCAAATGGCCCTACCTCCTCCAAATTCTTCCCCTTCTCTCCATGCACTCCTCTGACATGTCTTCACTGCTCTCAAATCTTGCAATCTCCATGTTGCAATCATACCTCGATCCTCACGAAGATTCCACTTCGTCTGCTATAATCTATCACAACACTTTCCTCTACGCCTTCAGCTCTCAACTGTTCAAGATTCCACACACCTACAATGGTACTTTTGAGCTCCTCAATCGCACTTCCACTATCCACAGGTTTCATCATAAGCTACCTCATGTTCAGTGATTTGCTTGTGCCCCCAAAACCTATGCTCACTCTCCTCTCCATCCATAGGTCTTGGTACGAACCACCTCTCTCTCGGAGCTCTATCCACATGCTCAGAACCTCTGGCTCTGATACCAATTGATGGAAAGGGAAACACACTTCCAATTTCTCGCTCACTTTCGCAAACTCAAATTACGCAAGACTTCAAAAATATTAAACTCCCAAATCGACAAATTCTTGTGTTGATTTGATTTACGCACATAATATTATTTTGATCTCTACTTTAGGGCCAATATTCCAGTGAGAATAATATGGTATTTGTTCTGGTCCTTAATAGTCCTTCGGCATACTTTATTATTTTTTTTTTATTTTCAATTCTATTTTATACTATGCCTTTATTGTTTGTTTTATTTTTCCAGGGACTTAATGCATTTTTCTTTTAATAACTTCTTTCTCTTATCTGATTATAATTTTCAACGGACGAGTTGACGGAGTCACCATCGCACCTTCACCTTAGGTTCTTTCCTTCATCCATGATTTGCACAAACAAACCAAACCACCAAACCTTCCCACAGCCCATCCAATCTTCCTTCCTATACAGACTCCCACACAACAATAAAATTCATTTTCTTCATATTTCATTCTGCATACAGGCTACACAAAGTCATACTTGCAGTGTGGCCATTTGATCTTCTCTTGCTGCATAGATAATCCTTCCCTATTGTGCCTCTTACTCTTCCCGCAACTTTTCTTCACCTACATTTAGCGATGTCCATCCTTATTCCAACGCGCCTCTTTGTATCTTTCTTTGCTTTGGTTTTTAATTGCCCTAAGTCCTCAACTTCGTTGTATTCTGATGTCATGCCCTCCAAATAAATTCTTACCGCCTATTAATCTCCAGTTGCATATATTGCCAAAGCATTTTGTCTCACACGAACCTCATCTATTTCTCAACGTAGCCTTCATCTGCTTTATCCTTCTCAGTCGATTCTTTCATCCTTAGTGCTAGCTCTTCCAGACTACATTCATTGATTTTATACATTACAAATTATGAAAATCTAACACCTTTCATATGCACCACTTTATGTGAAATCTCTTCATGGCGCGGGCTGCCAAATCTCCTTATCTAAGCATGCGCTACCTTCCTCCTTACCCACGGCTTTTCCTTTCTCATGGTACCCATTTAATTAAAGTTTATGGATTAACTTGCTGATTCGGCTTCCTTCCATTGCTCAAATCTTATCATCCGCCCTCAGGTTATGCATTCCATTTATGCGCCTTCCTTACTATTCCTTCAATTGTTTCTTGATGCGGGTAAAAGGGAAGAGCTTTGTGTTCTATCACTTTGCCGCTTCCTTCCCTTCCGACCGCCTTCTCTCATTTTCCAGACTGGCTTAAAATAATGTTCTATTGAAATGGGAAGGTGAGGCATTGCCTCTCATTTGGTAACTAAATCGACCCTCGTTTAATATTTCTTTTAATTTGAACCTTCAAATTCTTCAAATTTTCACTCTGTTTGCTTATTGACCTTTCAAATTCTTAGCTTGTCTTGATAGAGAAGCGATAACATCACCATTTTAATCAACTTGATTCAGTAAATGAAGTCAAATCTATCAAATATTAAAAAGAAATGCCTACTCAAAGCTAAAATTAGATATACGACATTTTACCAATGATGTTGAACATCAATTCCCACACCAAGCACTGCCAATGCCGAGGAATGCTAGATAAACCAAAATAAACCAAAAACTAGAATAAAAAATAGAAATATTTTTGGTTGATGCAGATAGCCCTTGGGATGCTTCTACATCAAGTGTTGAGATTAATTATTGTTGAGTATAAGAGAATAGGGATCTAGGAAAGGGATGGGAATATATTTTCTTTTATAGACTTTATTATATAAAGTCCTTATGCTTATTTATAACTCTATTCTTTCCATTGTTAAACAAAGGGGTTAAGTTTCTAGTCAACACTCATATTTAATGTAACTATTGTCCTGGATGTTGTATGCATGTATACAGTTATCTAGGATAGTATGATGCTTTTGTAAGTGTTTTGAAAAATTATTTCCTAAGATGAAACTTATTAATTTTGTGGCCTTTATATTCAATGCAAAATCTGACACTTTTTTAGTGTGAGATCAATAATAGAAAGAAGTCAAAAGTCATTCCACAAACATAGAGCTCTTTTAATAGAATGAGCCATATGCACCATTATTATTTGTGTAAGTATTATTTTTTATTATTTTCATTCATGTTTGAGTTTGTGCTTATGAAAAGTTGAACCTAGTGGTTATATCCTTTTTGTTGGTTGACCAAATATGAGTTAGGTGAACTCAAGTTATCGAACTACGAAGTCTCTATGCATCACGTAGGAAAGGCCATCAAAGATGAGCCCCCGAGGCATAGGTCCGACCCCTTAGGTCCTCCCGTAATTGCTTGGAAACAAACTTCTGTGGGTTTTTCTTGTGTTTGTAGATGAAAAATTGTAGGTTGTGTTATGTCCTTAGTTGTATTTTTGGTTGATAGTTTTGGGCATTATAGGTTTTCATCCTAGATCCATGTACCAAACTAATGTTGTATGGTGTGGGTTCTCATGTGAGTTTTCCTAGAGATATTCCCATATCATTTTTGGGATTAGATTTTACATCCACCCCTCAATCCACCATTACCCTAGAGATCTTCCTACTATGAATCCAAATGTCAATCATGATTGGTCTGGTTTTCCAATGCTTCCCTATTGTCTTGACCTGCAAAATAGATTTCTTATTTTAGTATTTACTGATTTGTTTCATTTTTTTGAGTAGGTCATGTTGTCTTGCCATCTGCACCAATTGTTTTAGTATTCTTACTTCTTGTTTTGAAAAATAACTATTATGTTTTATTTTTTTCTTACTCCTATTCAATGAACTTCATAACCTATTCGATGATTTGATCATGTTGTTGTTTAGTGGGGTGAAATTCCTCTTCCCCCTCTAAGCTTCCTTTTATTATTATTGCTTCTTGTATTCCGGTATTGGTACCCTGTCTAGTTACTATTGTCCCTTTACTTTTTCCTTTTTGTTTAGGTTTTGTGTGATACTCTTCTCCTCTACTACTTTCTTCTTTAGTATACCCTTCATCTGTTCCTACCTTGCGACACCTCCTTGTTTCTTCTTATGGGTTCTTGGGCACCTTTCGAAGGAGCCTAGTCCCTTTATTTAAATTTGAATTTTGTTGTTCATCATTTTCATTCTATGTTGTTGTATTTCTATAATATTGGCATGCCTTATCATAGTTGAATGCATCATGATCCTCATGGCTGTAGAATCCACATTGTTTTCTTTTCTAACCATAGCATTTAGTTGCAAAGTGTGCCAATTTTCCACAATTGAAGCATATGGCATTTACTATCCTTCCTCTTCCTCGGCCTCGACCTCCACCTCCCTGAAACTGACCATTATTATTGTATGGTTTCGTATTTTGAATGGTGTTAGCGTTCCTCTAGTTTTGCTACCATGTCGGTACTCTGTACCCACTATCTTGTGACTATACTTTTCTTTCCGCCAACGCTTTTACATATGCTAGTGTATGTTGGTTATTATTGATTACTATAGTATAGTCTTCTCTTAACCAAAATAGTTGTGATGGACATTCTTTAGTGTCATGGTTGTCCCACTCTCCACAAATACCACCGTAGATTGAATGCACCTTTTTGGGTACTATCCAGAGGTCTACCCATGACAAATTTTCTTTCTTTTCCCCTACTTTTTTGGGACATTCATTTCTAATTTAATCTTCTCTTCCGCAATAGCTACATTATATGTTAGGTCTAGGTGTATACACTTCTATTTTTTCAAGATATCTTGTTAGAGTCTTAACTGTTCTACTCCTAGCCTAAGTTTCTCTAATTCCTTATTTTCTCTTTCTCTATCTTGTTTGCACCAAGACTAGTTTTCAATCTTGTATGGAAATGTAACTAATTCCAAATATGTGTTAAAATGTCGTCCATCCAAAGCTATTCTTATTTCTACTAGGACTCTAGAGATAAACCATTTAATATTATCTTTGTCATTTAAGGGTTCTTCCAATCATCTAGTGGCTTCTTTAAATATTTTTTCAAATTCTTTGATTTTTTCATCTTCATTTTGCATTAGCTCTCAGAGTTTACTCACTACTTCTATAGGTAAACCTGGAGTAGCAAAATTTTCTAGGAATTCCTACTTTACTGTTTCACAATCTTTATTATGATTAGGGTAGTTTTTCTTATACCACTTTAGTATTTCTCAGTGAATTGATCCAACAAAGTTAATTAATTTTATATCATCTCTAGTTAGGTGTTTTCATTGCCATAGAGACTCCAGGATGAACACATGTTCAATTGCTTCAGTGTGTCCTATCCAAACATGGGTAAATTTCATAGTGGTGTCCATGATTAGTTCTTCTTTAGAGTCACTATCTGTATATCCTATATCAAAATTGTGTCCACTCAATATGTCTATATTGTCTCCATGTTCTTTTTATTCACTTAGCGGTTCCTTCATTGAAAACTGCTAAGCATTACATGGGAGTAGAAGTTTGAGATTTTCTTTAAAAACCTTTGGAATGCCATTTTGCTTCAGTTCGGTCATTTTGCCGTTGCGACTGATGGTAACGTAAGCGGGCGATTGTAGAGGCGGCTCAATCCGTCGCTGCTATGGCCGCTGGGTTACTCTGGAATTTCACTAAGACCGTCAGATAATCATTTATGGCCTGTTTGGGTGCGCGTGAGTTTCCTGTGCCGTGCTGAATAACATTTGTTCCATTCGATCGGTGTTGTCCGTTTTCGAATGCATCGTGGAGTTGTCATTTTGCTGGGCGTCTCGCGGTCACTGCCGCTTGTTCCGTTCCGCTGGTGCTGTGATCGCCAGTTTCGCCCCGCCAGGATGGTTTGAGTTTGTGCTCTTTATTCTGGGACTTGGATGTGGATCTTCCTCATCGCGCGCCAGCAGGCCGGTGGCCTGGCTACCGCTGGCCCTCGGTGGCGCTGGTGGTGCGCTTAACGCCAGCAATGGATTGCCTCGCCTCTTTGTTATGTTTCCTTCTGCAACCTCTGAGTCCTATTCCTTATACCTTTTTTAGCCTCTTTCATTCTTTTGCGGTATCTTTCCTATCTTTCTTAAATCTGATTTAACCTCCTTTCTTCTATATTTATCTCCATTCCCAACTTAATTATTTTAATTATCTCCCTTTTTTCTTGTTATTGTTGCATGTGTTGTCATTGATGTCAACAGAGTGGTATTGTGGAAGGTTGCATGTGATGCAATCAGTGTGATGATCAGAAGTGTTGTGAAGGACATGGTGATGAATGTCATGAGCATGTTGTGCACCGTTATATCATATCTTATGTTGCTCATGAATAGGTGAAAGTTGACAAAAAGAAATGTATTGCTAATATGAAGAAGTTGTAGTTTCTTCCTTTTAATGAAAAGAGTTGTAATTGTTGTCTATGGGAGTATTCTCTATCTCTTGATGTAAAGCATTGATGAAAGAAAGTATGTAAGGTTTTCAAGTAGTCAAAGGCACAAGAAGTTATACTGAAGAAGCTTCGAAGAATGCTCTACATTCCTCCACATTTGAAGATATTGCCTTGTGGTTTGGAAGTTAAATAGCAAAATGTGTGAAGTATGTATGTTCTTGATTTCAGAACATAGAAGTTACCGCAAAAGTTTCCAAAGCTAGCAAAGTAAAGATTGTGTTGTTGCAGTCAGGACGGATCAAAGGAATACTCTATATTTCTCCACATTTAAATATGTTATCTTGGAGTTTGGAGGATAAGTTGAAATTGTCTATATGTTTTATCATTTTAAGTTTTAGGTGTTGAGGAGTACAAGTCTGGTTTTTCAATATTCTATCTCAAGGATGTGTTTTATGGGTTTTCAACAGATGTTGGGTTTAGTGTCTATTTGTTTGCGCCAGCATGAAGTAGCATGAAGTTGTGGAAGAAGTGTATGAGAGTGTTTTAGCATGTCATATAATGTTTGTAAAGTGATCCACATGGTGTTATTTTTGTCTCTTTGGTACCGCCTTTAGAATGGAGCTAATGCATGGAAGGTTAAGTGTTTTTCGGGCCAACTTGGTATGTTGAGATGTTTGTGCCAAGTTTTTGAAGTGTGTACCAACATGGAGATGTGTGCTATACTAAAATAGGTCCTCATTATCTCCTGGTTTAGACCACATTGATTTCTACTTACCGTGGATGTGTTGGGAGCCAACTTGTTGTGGCCGTTGCACGTTTCATGTCATACATTTCATTTTTGGCCGAATAAGGGGAAACTTTTTTAAGCTTGTAGAGGATATAAATGAAATATCATGTTTATTGCAAAGTGTGGAAGTGTATGCGAGTATGTGTAAGAAAGTGTGTTGAAGGCAATGCACCGAAGGTAGTAGAGATTGTTGAGCAGTTGTGTTGTAGTGTTATATCAATGTGAAGGCTGTTGATGTTTGAAGGTGATTGATCAATAAATTTCATCAAGTACTTTGTATCGAGGTTGTAGTATCTTTCTATTAGTGTTGTAGTTTTTGTTTCAGGGAGTTGTAGCTTCCTTTGGGTTGTAGCCCATAAAACATGTTGTAAATCTTTTTCTTATTTGTAAGGCTGGATTTAGACAACAGTTCCAAGGAACTTTCTCATCGTGGTTTTTTCCCTTCTAGGGTTTTCCATGTAAATCTAGTGTTATGGTTGTCCGCTTGTGATTTTGAATTGCATATTTTGATACTTTATCTATTTGAAGTAGTAGAAAAATTTGGTTGATAAATTTGAATTGGATTAATACTGGTATATATTGATTCACCCCCCCTCTCAGTATATCAGTATGTTCTAACAATTGGTATCAGAGCTGAGTTCCTTGGCATGACCTGATAGATGAAGGTAGATCTTGGACTAGAACACATGGCTCAAAAAGATTCCTCTTCTAAAGTACCAATAATTGATGGAAGCAACTATGCCTTCTGGAGTGTAAGGGTGGAAGCCTAACTCACCTCACTAAGGTATGATTTCTGGAGAGCTTCAAAGGATGATTATACTAAACCTACTCATCCTATCATAGATGCTAATGCAAAGAAGGTCCATGAAAATAATGCCAAAGTAAAGAATGCAATCTTAAGTGGTTTAAAATTTTTGGAGTTTTTCAAGGTAGTGTAGTACAAGATAGCCAAGGGATATGGGATAAATGAGAACATCTCTATGAAGGAAATGATAATGTAAAGCAAGCAAATTTACAATCTTATAGAATAGTATTTGAGAACACAAGGATGAAAGAAGAGGAAAACATTGCTAGCTATTTGCTCTAGGTTGATGAAGAAGTCAATGAAATCAAAGGACTAGGTGAAGAAATAACTTAGTGGTTGTAAAGAAAGTTTTGAGAACTCTCCCTCACTGGTTTGATTCAAAAGTTTATGTTATTGAAGAAGCCAAAGATCTAACAAAACTTACCATGGAAGAGTTGTTTGGATCTCTCACTGCCTATAAGATGAGAAATGAAGGAACACACAAAAGAGAAGCTTCTTTCAAAGCTATGAAGAAAAAATGAACTTCTGGTTCACATAGTAAATCTGTGGAAGAAGAAGAAAACTTTGTGAGAAAAGTTAGAAAGAAAGGATCGAACAGAAGTATAAAGGTAAATTACCTTTCAATTTTTTTAAATATGGAAGAATTGGTCTTTATGCTTCTAAATTTCCTTTTGGAGAAAATTAAGATAGCGACAAGGGTTTCAAGAGGAACAACTTCAAGAGAAACCTCCTTTCCAAAGAAGACTACAGAGCTCCTCAGAAGAAGTACATCTCTACTCATTAGATGATGAATGAGGAGAATCCCTATTCATGCCCATGGTGATCTCTAATGGTTTAGACAAGACTGTGGATGAAGAAGAAGGTGAAGTTGATTTTGAAGGTGAACTTGTTTCTACTCTTGAAGACTTGGAATGTTCAAGAAAAGAGAACAAAAAACAAAAATCCCTAATTGAAGCAAAGACAAATGAATGCCAAAACTAGAAAAAGAAATCCGATTACTCAAAAAGGAATAAAAGAAAGCAAAGTCTGGAAATTTGGATGACCCTAAAGAAGTAGATCTCATTCCAATTAGGCCTCAAGGAATACCTTTCCAAGTAAGAAGATTCTTCAAAAACAGGTTCAATCATGCATTTTTTATTTATTGTTTCATCTGCAATAAGTATGGTCATAAGGCTATGGATTACAAATTTGAAATAAATGGAAGAAATTTTATAAGTAGGAATTCTCTTTATTTACTAGTAGATGTCAATGTGATATGTCAAATCTGCAACAATGTTGGACATATAGCAAAATATTATAGAAGTGGACTAGCAAAATCAAAAACTTGGATGGTAGATGTTATTGAGTAAGTCAACGAGAATGACACTTCGAAAAGAGAGGAAACAAATAATGAGGTTGAAAATTTAATGGTTGTCCAAACAAAATTTCATTCTTAAGGGCAAACAAATATCTAGCGATAGACAATTGATGTTCAAGTCACATGATAGGTGACAAAAGAAAATTAATCAATCTTGTTAAGTGGAATGGCAGATCAGTCAAGTTTGGAGACACTTCATCTGCAAATATTTGTGGAAAGGGCGCCATAAGCATCGATGAAAAATATAGGACAAAAGATGTTCTCTATGTAGCAACTCTCAAGCACAATCTTCTCAGTGTAAGTTAGATGTGCGACAAAGGATACAATCTCATATTTCATGATCAAGGGTGTGAAATTAAAAGAGAAAATTTTGGTAGATAGGTGGCAGAAGGATCTAGGATAGAAAACAACTAATACAAGCTAAAAGGTGTTAATAGAAGAAGTTGTCTTCAAGGACAAACCAATGAATGTTGGCTATGACACAAGAGGATGGGATACATCAACTTTGATAATCTTGTGAAAATCAAGTTCATGCAAGCAATAAGAGATATGTAAAATATTATCAAGTCGACAAGCACTTTGTGTAAAGAGTGTCAGATTAGGAAGTAGACAAGGAAATGATTCAAGGCCAAGGAGTATACTTCCATAAGACCATTGGAACTGATTCATACTAACTTGTGCGGACCTACCAGGACAAAGAGTCTTCAAGGTGAAAGGTTTTTTATGTTTCTCATTGATGATTTCTCTAGGATGACATAGGTTGCATTCTTAAAAGAAAAATCAAAAGCTTTTAGTAGGTTTAAGAATTTCAAGTCAATGGTTGAAAATGAAATGAGTGCTAGAATCAAGTGTTTAAGGTCTGATAAAGGTAGTGAGTTCACATCAAATGAATTTGTGGTATTTTCTGAGGAACATGGAATAAAGAGGCATCTATCTGCTGCTAGAACTCCTCAACAAAATGGAGTTGTGCAAAGGAAGAACAAAACTGTTCAAGAGATGCCAAAAACAATGTTGAGTGAAACCAAGTTGCTTGATGTATATTGGAAAGAAGCAGTCAACACTATTGTCTATATTCTTAACAAAGGTCAACTAAGAGTGAACAACACCAAGAATCCTTATGAGCTATGGTATGGAAGACCAGCGACTGTCAAGTACTTCAAATTTTTGTAAGCAAATGTTACATCAAAAGAGATGAGGAAGGTTTACAAAAATTTGACTCAACATCTAATGAATGAATCTTTTGGATATTAAACTAGGATCAAAGCTTACAAGTGCTATAATAAAAAACTGAGGAAGATAGTTGAAAGTGCAAATGTTAAGGTTGATGAAGATTCACATCAAATCACACATGAGAAAGAAGATTGTTGGTAACCTACTTCCTCAAAAGAAGAAGAAATTGAAGAAAAGGAAGAAACAAAAGAGAAGATCACCAAGACTCTTGCCAAGTATGTTCAAAGGAATCACTCAGAAGATCAAATAATTGGGGATAAGAATGGAGTGAAGACTAGATTAAGATTTGCAAGGATAAATGATAGGTAAACATTTCTTTATTGTCAAGAATAGAACCTAAAACATTTGTTGATGCATGCAAGGATGAAGGATGGATATAAGAAATGGACGAAGAACTAAATCAAATAGAGAAAAATTAAACTCAGGAATTGGTGCCAAGGCTTGTAGACAAAAATGTGATAGGGACAAAATGGGTGTTTAGAAATAAATTGAATGAAGATGAGGAAGTGGTGAGAAACAAAGCAAGGATGGTGTGCAAAGGTTATTCACAAGTAGAAGGAATTGACTTCAAGTTATATCAAATGCATGTCAAATATGCTTTCTTGAATGGTGACTTACAAGAAAAAGTTTACATATAATAGCCTAATGGATTTAAGCTATCAGAAGACCTAAAAATGGTATATAAACTTAAGAAGGCTTTATATGGTCTCAAACAAGCCCCTATGGCTTGATATGCAAGGTTGGACAAGTACTTGAGCAAGGCTTCAAGAAAGGTACCACAGATATCAATATTTACATCAAAATTGAGGGTGAACAAATTCCAATCGTTGTTGTATATGTTGATGATATAATCTTTGGCGGCAATGATGAAATGTGTAAGAAGTTTGCAAAAGGAATTTGAAATGTCTATGATAGGTGAGTTATCATTTTTTCTTGGACTCCAAATTGTTCAATCAGATGATGGTATTTTTATCTCTCAAGAAAAGTATGTCAAGGAGATGTTGAAGAATTTTGGCATGGAAGATTGCAAATGAGTGAGTAATCCTATGGTAACATGTTGTCATTTGAGCAAAGATGATGAGTCACCTCAAGCTGATCAGTCTCCATATAGGTCCATGACTGTGGGAATATTGTGTACTTAACTAGATCAAGGCCTGACATTATGCAAGTTGTTTATTTGGTTGCAAGGTTTCAAACCGATCCAAGAGAAACTCATGCGAAGGAATTCAAGAGAATTTTTAGATATTTGAAGAACACTCTGGATTATGGATTATGGTATCAAAAGGGTGATGACTTTTCCTTAAGTGCATATATTGATGCAGATTGGGTTAGTAGTATTGATGATAGAAGGAGCACTAGTGGCAGAGCTTTATTTTTGGGAGACAGATTGGTCTCATGATTTAGTAAGAAACAAAATTCAGTGTCCTTATCAATAGCAGAAGCAAAGTAATATTGTTGTAGCATCCTATTCAACTCAAGTCTTGTGCATAAAGCAAACATTGAAGGATATCATGGTAATGTATGATGAGCCCATTCCTATTCTGTGTGACAATACAAGTGCCATCAATATTTCAAAGAATCCAGTGGTGTATTTTAGAACCAAGCACATATCTATCAAGTATAACTCTTTAAGAGAGAAGATTACAAATCAAGGGGTAAAATTGGAATATGTACCTATAAAGAATTGAGTTGCAAACATCTTTACAAAGGAACTTTCTAAGGACACATTTAAACATTTTAGATAGAAGTTAGGGGTTGTTGCCCCTCCTTCTAACTAGATGCATAGATGGTGCATTTGTTTAGGGGGAGCAATTCAAGGCATTTTATCCCTAGACTGATGAGGGCTTCATCTCAAGGGGAGCTGGTAGAAATATCTGAGAAGGATGATAAGGTCTAGATGCCGATAGGGGGAACTTGTATGTTGTTGCACAAAGAAAGACCACTATCCCTTTTCCCTTGATGTCAAAGGGGAAGAAATTGTATATCAAGTCAGTGTTTCCATCAATGCCAAAGGAGGAGATTGTTGCATATGTTTTCATTGATGTCAACAGAGTGGTATTGTGGAAGGTTGCATGTGACACAATCAATGTGATGATTAGAAGTATTGTGAAGTGAAGGACATGGTGATGAATATTATGAGCATGTTGTGCACTGTTGTACCATATCTTCTGTTGCTCATGAATATGTGAAAGTTGATAGATGGAAGTGTATGCTGATATGAAGAAGTTCTAGTTTCTTTTTTTTAATGAAAAGAGTTGTAATTGTTATCAGATTGTTATTTGTCTCTTGATGTAAACCATTGATGAAAAATCATATGTAAGGTTTTCAAGTAGTCGAAAGCACAAGAAGTTGTACCGAAGAAGCTCCAGAGAATGCTCCACATTCCTCCATATTTGAAGATATGGCATTGTGGTTTGGAAGTTAAACAATGACAGGTGTAAAGTACGTATGTTTTTTATTTTAGAACATACAAGTTACCATAGAAGTTTCTAGAGCTAGCAGAGTGAATACTATGTTGTTGCAATTAGGAAGGATCAAAGGAATGCTTCACATTTGAATATGCTATCTTGCGGTTAGGGGGATAAGTTCAAATTGTCTGTATGTTTTATCATTTTAAGTTTTAGGTGTTGAGGAGTACCGCAAGTCTGGTTTTTCAATGTTCTATCTCAAGACTATTTTTTTGGTTTTGCAAGAGATGTTGGGTTCAGTGTCAATTTGTTTCTACCAAAATGAAGTAGCATGAAGTTTTGGAAGAAGTTTCTGAGAGTTTTGTGGCATATTATATAATGTTTCTAAAGTGATCTACATGGTGTTATTTTTTTCTCTCTAGTACCGCCTTTGGTTTGGAGCTAATGCATTGAAGGTTAAGTGTTTATTGGGCCCAGTTGGTATGTTGAGATGTTTGTGCCAATTTTTTGAACTATGCACCAGTGTAGAGATGTGTGCTAAAGTAAAATAGATCCCAATTATCTCATGGTTTGTACCACATTGATTTCTACTTACCACAAATGTGTTGGGAATTGACCTGTTGTGGCCATTGCATATTTTGTCATACATTTCATTTTGGCTGACTAAGGAGAAACTTTTTGAAGCTTGTGGAGGATACACATGAAAGAACAAGTTTTTTGAAAAGTGTGGAAGTGTATGCGAGTATATGTGTAAGGAAGTGTGTTGAAGGTAGTGAGCCGAAGGAAACAAAGATTGTTGAGTAGTTGTGTTGTAGCGTTATGTCAGTGTGAAGGGTGTTGATGTTGTGGAACTGATTGATCAATAGATTTTATTAAGTATTTTGTATTGAGGTTGTAGCCTCTATCTGTAAGTGTTAATAGTCTATTTTTTAGGGAGTTGTAGCTTTCTTTTGTTGAAGCCATAAAATTTTGATTCAGGGAGTTGTAGCTTCCTTTGGGTTGTAGCCCATAAAACTTGTTCTAAATCTTTTTCTTATTTGTGAGGCTAGATTGGACAGTAGTTCCAAGTAACTTGCTCACCATAGTGTTTCCATTCTAGGGTTTTCCACATAAATATGGCGTTATAGTTGTGTGCTTATTATTTTGAATTGCATAAGCAGTAGGAAGATTCAATTGATAAAGTTAAATTAGATTAATACTAGTATATACTAATTTACCCCCCTCTCAGTATATCAATGGGTTTTAACAATTATAACCTATTCCCATGTGTTTTCTAGGTTTGGACTTCCATTAATCCTTATGTATATATCCTGTGGGTGGAAAAACTTGAACAATTGCATCTTTCCAAGGATCTTTTTAGATCTCTCCCCCCTTTCCATTTGTCATCCCCTAATAGCCTACCCCCCTCTCACAGAGGTGGCCCTTAGGGTTTGACGTAAATTTCTATGAACTTCCTTTCCTTCTTATGCTTTATACTTTCTTTACTATTCTCTCCAAGGTCCCAACAACAGGACCAATGTTGGTGAGAAGGATGGAGAAGTACAATTTAGAGATCTGTACCCCAAGACCTCTTATGTAGTCAGTTTATACCCTAGAGGGTATAGTAAGAGAAACAAGCATTTGCAATAAGGTATTAAGATGAACAAAAAATGTATACTACGCTAACAACAAAAGAATCATTCAATATATATCCTTTCCTATTAAGGGATGTGACTCCTAGTTACATTTAATGTCTCTACCTTCTTTTGTGGATCCTTTGCGGTAACCTACAATAAGAGCTACTTCTTCCTTTGACCTAAAAACAAGGATTACTCTGCATGAATGTTATTTCATGGAATTTGCGAGGCCTTAGGAATGCTTCTGACACTAGCTCTCTACAATGTCTACTTGTTATAAGCTTTACCCTTTAAATTTGATTTTCCTTTTAGAAGTTTATATCTTTTTATTTTTTGTTGCATACAACTTTAAGAAAACATGGATTCAAGGAATAGAATTCACCACCATGCATGAGGATGGTTTCTATAGCGAATGTATTTTTCTTTCTTGTCATTTAATTTACTCCATCATTTTCACAAGGAAATATCCAAAGTGTTGAGCCATGTATAATATTCTTGAAATTGGTGGTTGCTCTAACAATATTGTCAATCTTTATAAGTTTGTGCGAGTATGGATGTGAGTATATGTGTGTGTAAGTGTGTTGAAGATAGCAGAGGTTGTTGAGTAGAGATGTTGAAGATAAATTTCAGTGTGAAAGGTATTGATGTTGTGAAGGTGATTGATCAGTAGATTGTGTCAAGTATTTTGTACCAAGGTGGTAGCCTCTTTTTGTAACTCTGGTAATCTATAGGGAGTTGTATCTTCCTTTGGTTGAAGCCATAAAAATTGTGTTTCAAGAATTTGTAGCTTCCTTTAGTTTGTAGCCCATAAAACTTGTTGTAAATCTTGTTCTTATTTGTGAGGTTGGATTTGGATAGTTGCTCCAAGCATCTTGCTCACCATCGTTTTTCCCTTCTAGCGTTTTCCACATAAATCTAGTGTTATGGTTGTGTGCTTGTTCTTTTCAAATTTTATATTTTGATACTTTATCTATTTAAGGTAATAAAAGTTTTGGTTGATAAAGATGAATTGGATTAATTGTAGTATATAGTGATTCACTCCCTCTCTTAGTATATCAGTGTGTTTTAACAAAGTTAACCCAGTTTTTTGAAAAACTAACATTGTTGGGGTGGCTTGGTAGTAGGTGGGGTGGTCTGGTAGTAAACTAGGGTGCCTTGGTATTCAGGGCAGCCTAGTTTTGGAAGCCAAAAAATGCATCATTTTAACTATGCATTGGGGTGGCCTGGTACTGTCTAGGGGTGGCCTTGTTCCCATACAAAAACCAAAGAGTAAATCTCTTAACCATTGAAAGGTAGAAGTTTTATAAGCCCTATGCCCTTGTCAAATTTATTTTATGCCTTGTAGTTTTTTTGTTTTGATCATTTTGGTCGCCTAAAACTTCAAAACCTAGTCAACATTTCTACAATTTTGAACTTGATCTTTCCTTGTGTTTTTGGGGATTTTTTTGAAAAAATTTAAAAATGAAAGTTGTTCACCATAGTCTTGGGGTCCTAGTAGTGTTTTAACTTAGTTCTAAAGTGTCATCACTGAGGACTTATTTCATCTCTTGCATTGTTTTACATGCAACCTTCCGAAAGGACCTGATTGTCAACCTAGGGTTATGGGAGATCATTCTCCTAGTCTTGTGAAGGATAGAGAAGGTTGGAACCCTACTTAGTCTTGCAAGTGTTTCCAACATTCCTACTAAGTCAGAGATGTGTGGATAGTTATTCTTCCACTTGTGCAATGTCATGTTGCGATGGGACGTCATGAGTAGACCTAAGTGTGTCTAATTACTTGATTATTCTTAAACATTGTATCTTGTAGTTCAAAAAAAATTATTCCATGTATTTGAGCTAATATACCATGGGTTCCATGGCAGGGCATTACGTTTGGTATTAGAGCCCATATTCATATACTGGGAGCAAAAGCTTATGTGCTTACTTGTGAGTAAAGTATATGATCTTCTATGTATTTGGTATGTGCTTGTTAAATGTGGAATATGTAATTATGATGTTAAATATTATGGTAATATACCTTAGCATGGCATTAGAAATACACTTATGTATGTCCCAACTCATGTAACTCTTTTCATTTGAATGATGGAACCTAAACCTCATGTTCTTCATTGAAGTGAGATAGAGGAGGAAGTTGAGAATCTATTGGTAGATCCACCAATTGACCCTCTTGGTAATCCTTAGGTTATTGATCTCCTTCAAGAGATAATAACAAGATTAGGCTCTCATTAGGAGGTTTCCCATTCAGTTCATTCCCATCCTTCTCAAGAGGCTAAACCTTGATTTAGTGAGAGAGATCATGCTAGGATCCCTCATCAATCCAAAGTAGAGAGAGGTTGAGAAGGATCCACCTCATGGAGGGGATATGTAGGTAGTAGATGTGGATGGTATGATAGCAAGTCACACGAGGGATCTTCCTCGAGGCCATCAACCTATTTTTGAGGGATCTCTTGGGGCTACTGTGGTAGAGAACTAGTTATTGGCCTTAGACCAATATTTTGTGATGCATCCTTATGGTAGTAATACCAAGACTCAGTGTGCCATCCTGCACTTGAGAGGCTTTACTTGCACTAGGTGGTACCAAGAGGAGAAAAATAATCATCTAGATATTGCCACTATCTCTTGGGAGACTTTCATGGAGAGACTTCATTCATGTTCACTCTCAGATCAATATAGGTAGAGACATAATAATGAGTTCCATGAGCTTCATTAGTTCAGTATGATGGTTGATTAGTATGAGAAACATTTCTTTGAGCTTAAGCAATATACGAGTGTAGTTGAGGATGAGATCATGTTAGTGTAGTGCTTTGTGCCCAATCTAAATGCTTATATCAACAGTGGGGTTCATGTATTTGATTCCAAGTCTTTAGAGGTCATTGTGGAGAAGGCAAGATTGATAGAGGAGAACCTTACTAGAGGGTTCAGAGAAAAGATTAGAGTTTAGGTTGGAGGTTTAGCTCCATTAGGATAGGGTGTGTGAGGGTCTCAGCCTTAACCCGTAGGGTCCTCTAGGGCTTTATCGACTCTATCGGCACCCTCTAGACCTGTTAAGCAATATCACCAATGCCAGAGACCTTCACAAGCCCCTCAGAGGGGGTAAGGCTCAGGTGGTCATTACTCTAGGCACCATAGTGGGAATCAGAGGCAT
>VDFB02067642.1:25329-51019 GCA_007258455.2 Sequoia sempervirens | reverse complement strand
AATTAATATAAGAACCATTTAAAACAAGTTTCGAATTATATAATTTACTATTTTCTTTAGGTCACAGCCTAACTAGACCCCAAGAGTTTCTCAAACGAGATTAAATTTGATTCAGTTCTACAAGGGTTCCAAGGACGCCAACTATTAACCTCCACTTGCAAAATTAACCTAGGCTCATCGAGCCTCCACTACAGGAAGACACATGGATAAATGATTTCATTTTATTAATTCTCAAGTATTGTCGTCTGGTAAACTACATCCATAATCAATGGTGCGGAGTGATTGGAATAGATCTGCATTATAGCCACAGCTACGACCTCAATCGTTCTCTTTATTACGATGGATCCGAACATGACTGCTCAGAAAAATCTTTCGAGCACCTTGGTCCCTTTAAAATAATCTTGTCTGGACGCTAAGTGATCTGTGAACCCAATGATTATTTAGAATTGGGTTTGCTCAGGCCCTTTGGTTCCAGGCTTCACTTCAAGGAATGTTCCCAATAGCATCCCACGGATGTGAAACCTTTCTCAAGATTTACCTAAGTGGTATCTACTTCTTAATGTGATGCTGGGTTATGTTGTTTTACGGTTTTAGGAAAATTTACCATCAGTAATTCACCAAAAGAAAATTCACCGTCAACAATTCACCGCAAGAAAACGCCATGACAAATTCACCACCACAAAAAATTATCGATGAATTGCTTATATCATTGTTCTACAGCTAACACAGTCATGTCATTGGCAAGCCATGTGACTACAATAGTGAAACCTTTGGTCTACATGGAGAAGTGTGGACCTACATGTAGTTGGATTAAAACACATCCACAAATTGCACTACTCAAGGGTAATTTGGAGCTCAGAAAACAGTCAACTTGCACAAGCCCTCTATTTTTCTTGAATCTATGGTCGTAGAAGTTTCCCTATTGTCACATCAGATTATCGCAAGAGGTCTATTGAAGCATTCTTGATAAAATTGTCTGACCGGATTAGAAGTAATTAGAATGCACACAGAACCCAAACACATGGTTGCAGATGGAATTAGCGTGCATAATCTTATAAGTACGATACAGTCCAAAATCAAGATAGCTAGAATGGTAGTAAACAAGGAAAGCCGTAAATTGGCTGTCAGTATTAAAAGATTACTCAATGTCAGATTACACTAAAAATCATGGATAAATCACCAAGGGATGTTCCATCTCATTGAGACCCTTCCAAATTCTCCAGAACTTAGGGATCTGGATTGCAAATGCCTTTCATTCTACAGCTATATGATTATAATTATGAAATACTAATCTTATCGTCATCAATGTTGTGAGTAGACACAGGATCTCAATTATAGATATATAAATTTAAAATCCTTTAAATAGAATTATGTGAACTTCTAAAATTAACTTTAATTATTTAAGTATTATAAAATAACTTGACTATTACTTGTAGATTATTACATAAATAATTTAAGAAAAAAAATACACAAACTTTTCTAATAACATTTTTAGACAATTCTCATAATTTTTTTGTTCAATTATTTTAACATCTTCTATAGTTACTTTCATGGTTTTAGGATAAAAATCTAAAGATTATCCTTCATTTTCTAAGGACCTTGTGACTTCCTAGTTGACTATATTGAGGAATTTGGTGAAGTTATAGGTATCATCTACATCTTCTACCTACAAGCATGCTTAGTTAACACCAATTTAAGATTCACTTAGATAGTGTATTCCTCTACTTGTCATATTTTGATCATCATACTATGAGATGTTATTTAAGCTTTCATGGTCACAACCAAAATTGCATATAAAATCTAAAACACAAGTTTGAATAGATCACCAATTTATTGTTAGGGTGCAAATGGCCTTGTATAGAGGTCAACCTCAATATTGGGCATTATTTTTAACCTAAGCACCCTCATGGTAAGGCATCTAATTTCATTTGGTGGTGTAATGGTATGTAGCCATTACCAACTTTCTTGATTAGTCTATAGCATAGAATTTCAATTAGCTCAAACAAGATTGTGGCAACCTATACTTAGCCATTGAAAGGCCAACACATGTTAACTTGAGACAACACACACACATACATATAGGTTCATCCATGTTCAAACTACAATTAGACTTATATACATAAACTAGGATGACTAAAACCATTCCCCAAATATCTAACACATCTATAATCAATCCAACCATAAGTGAAAGGGAAATTTGGCTTCAATCAATACATGTCACTACAATGAGATATAGCTACAACTAAGATTATCATCATCCTACCTTAATGAGGATGACCATCATCCAACTATTCATTATTGCTAAGATGCTCTTCGCCTTACTTCAACATGGCTGATTATGGAGCTCCACTCTTCATCTAGTGGTACTTTTTAAACCTATCCTAGTAAGGCCTCTAGGCTAAACATTAGTTATCTTGCCTTCTTCAATGGCCCTTTTACTATAGGATTCTTAGTTCATAAAATTTCGATATCATTATATTTCATGGACTAAAATTGTAACTTTATATTCACACACACATATGCATAAACAAAAAGATTCATTCATTAACTTCTAAATTGTAATAACTAAGATAATACAAGTATTTTCCAAAATTCATCCCCTTCTAGTGTAATATCATTCCTTGCCTCATTTGTCTTCGCCACACACTTTGCATAGAATAGTTTCATGACAAGACCTACCTAGCACAAATTTAACCCCTAACATCAAGATGTGTAAGGGATTTTTGGGTTATTATAAATAGAAAGGCACATATTGTCGATATGTGGAGCTTGATCAAAGAAATTTTGGGGTATAAATTTCTTGCCTCCAACTTTGAAGTTACCAAGTCAACAATGACATATCATCCATGTTTATGGCATGGTTTTTATAGGTGAGAGAGGATAAATGGGTGGTGAGATGGTTAATGCAAAAATTGGTGAACGCTTGTTTGCAGGAGATGGAAAAGTACCTAGAGATGGTTGTGGTTGGGTGGGGTCTGAGACTCACCGCGAGGGTGTGGCCCTAGCTAACTTTGTACTATAACATTCCATGGGTTCCCTTTGTGATATGGAGCATGGGAGATGATGTGGAGTTGAGGCTATAGGAGGTGGTAGGAAAAATTTCTTTATTGAAGGAGCTAATAGGTGCACAACAACTGATGGAGGCATTGGTGGTGGTAGCACTTGTAGTAGTGCATGGGGATATGGTGGTGACAGAGGACCAAGGTGAGGAAAATTTAGCAACATAGGTGTCATACAGACGAATTGCCAGGAGGTAAATTGTATATAATTTATAATTTTGATCATGAATGCAAGATCAAAGATGTGATGTATTTTTGGTTTGGCCCCCTTAGTGCCAAATTAATATATCAAAAAATGAAAAGGAAAGTTTTCTAATCCAATTAAATAGAATGTGATCAAATTCTTTGAAAATAAATGATAATACAATAAAACATAAACTAATATAATTTGATTTGGAAAGAAGAAAAACTAGTGGAATAGAAACTAAAGCAAACTTTTAATCTACCTCAAAAATTATGATCATATAAACTTCTCTATACTCACATGCTTAGTTAAATAATATACAACATTCATCAAATTATCTACCTTAAATAGCTTCACCTTGTTATCATCGACCATATCTCTAACAGAGTGATATTATACATCAAGGTGCTTGGTCTTGGCATGAAAGGTCAAGTTCTTAGCTAGGAAGATCATACTCTTATTATCACAATAAATTGTTACTACACCTTGTTTTATTAAAATATCTAAACATAATTTATTAATACAAATGGCTTATTTACAAGAGTGAGTAGCTTCTATATACTCGACTTCAATAGTGGAAAAAACAACCATAGCTTGTCACTTATTCATCCAAATCACCATGAAGGAATGTCATTTTCAAATTCATTTTTGGGTCATCCCATAATACTATGTCCCATATTTTGGCCCAAGTACGACATTGAAATAAACATTTTTCACCAAATTTTCACTTTATGAAACCTATAGCAACTAAACCACTAATAATTTGGAGATAATGTGAACTAGTGATTTGTGAAGATTTGTGTGTAGATTCTAAATATATATTTTTTTAAAAATAAAAAATTATGATTTTTTTTACGTAACTCTTAATAACTTGTTATTTAGAGTAAACAATATTTTTAAAAAGTGGTGTTTATGTCAATGCATAAACTTTTTATAGAAAAGATAAAATTATAATTTTAAAAATATGATTTATAACATCAAATATCTAGTGCATGAATATTTCTTCATAATTTTTTTCACATATTTTTTTAATTAATTTTCATAGTTAGTGTAATTATAATATGGAAATAGGTGTATGTCGTAACACATACCTTGTTCTGTATGTATCAATTTATTTTATTTTATTTGCTAAACAAGGACATGAATACCTAGGGCACAAATATTTTTATATTTTTTCTCTATTTTTCTATTTTTTGACGTTTTTGAAACAAAAACCTTGATGTTTGGTGAAAAACCTACATTCAAAAGAAATAGAAAATAAATATAATAATAAAATTAAAAAATACCAAAAATTATACTTTCTAGAAGTCTTATAATAAAACCTACTTAATAACAAAACATAATTCCTAAATAAATTTATTTGATCTATCAAAAGGCAAATAAAATGTAGTTTTTTGTCAGTATTTTGATCAGTGTGAAGGAGACTCAATTGTGGGTATGATTTAATAAGGGTTCTATCAAAGGGGGTTTGATATCAAGGGTCTTATCTAACCCTCTTAAATTGAAACCCTTTAGATAGAACTCCTCAAGGCTTAAATCATTAAATTTTCTAGAAAATATATGATTTGAGGCAAAAATCAAGATGTCCCAAAAGTTGGACTCATTATTGTGGGATCACCCTTTCTCTTGACCTCTAGATCATAAGCAACAACAATAAAATGAAATAATCCAATGAATGTCAGTTTTACAATAGTAGAAAATATCTCATTGTAATCAACACCCTCAAAATGTGAGTATCCTCTTACAACCAACTATGGTTTGTACTTCTCAAGACCTCCATCTAAACCAATATTTTCTTGAACACCCACTTGCAACCATCAGGTTTTCATCTTTCAATAAATTGTACTATATGTCATGTATCATTATTTTTCAAAGCTACTATTTCTTTATCCATAGTAAAATTCAAGGATTCTACATCATTCATACCTAATGCCTCTTCTAAAGATCTTAGTTCATCCATGCTAGTATTCAAAGAAAATATATATGTAGTCATTAGGTGAATACCTTATAGGCAGTTGTTTATTCCTTGTATACCTTTGAACAAGGTGAGTTAGAGGTTCTTCTTCCTCTTTTGAAGATTCAAAGATAGATGAGCTCTCCTCAACCTTTTGTCTATCTAGGGGCCTCGATTCAACTTTCTCAAGTGTAGAAGGAAGTTGAATCATATATTTCTATTTATTTTGATTTGGTTGTAATGTAAAAGAAGAAGGATTAGTTTCACTAAAAATCGCAATTCTACTATATATTACCTTTTGTGCAATAGGATCCCAAAGCTTGTATCCTTTCACACCATAATTATACATGATGAAGATCCATTCTATAACCTTTTTCTCCAACTCTCCTTTGGCTCATATTCATATGTCTCACAACCAAAAAATCTAAGATGTCTCGATGAGGGATTGTGATCCAACTTTTAGTGTAAATAGTTTTATTATCTACCTAGTTATTTAATCACCTATCTTGGATTGACCTATTCACACCTAGCTTAAGTTTACATAGGTTTTTTTTTCTTTTTGTATCACTTCATAGCATTGATACATGTGTCCTCATGACTTGAGACATCTATTGATACTTGATCATCCACTTGTCAAGTGAGCTCACAAGTACATCCCACCTATAGAGGAGTAGTCAATAGTTCATTCCTACCTTTCTAACTCCTCATCCTTGCCTATATATGCAATTCTTGATCATTGTATCGTACACTCTTCATTTTATATTTGATACACATATTATTGTGAATATTTTATTCACTTGTGGGAGTTGTTTCATGCTCACTAACACCTATTAATAAATTAGCAAGTTGTTGCAATAGCTTCAACCCAAAACCTTTGTTGTATACCAACACCACTAAGTATATACCTATCATTTGTTAGTGTTATGTTCATTTTTTCTAGAGCATGATTCTATTGTGGAGAATACAAAGTTATCATTTACTTTTGAATGCTACAATATTTATAGAATCTGTCAAAATTATTTCATAAAAATTCACCATCATTGTTAGTATTTATACATTTTATTTTCTTTCCGGTCTACAACTCAACCATTGCTTTAAATTATTTATACCTTCTTCTCTAAGGTGGCCAAGTCTTTGGTGCCATAACATAGGCTTCTCTGTAGGTATTTTTAATTAGAAGAAAGAGAACCCTTAGGAATTTCTATCACTAAGAATATGCACCCTTGTTGAATGATAAGCTCAGTTGTTAAATGAAACATTGGATTATCTAGATCAAATTTCAGGACTTGAAACATGAGATCAACCACTAGATGAAGGGTTGGTTCCCAATCTATTAATTTATTCTCTAAGACTAAAAATATTCTAAACTATTTTGTCTTCATAATGATAAAAGGAGAAATATTTTTAAACTAAAAAGTGGAATAAATGTATGGTGATGCATCAAAGTGAGTTTGAAGAACTTTTGTACTAGTTTTATATATAATAATCTCAAATAACTAACATATTTGCATAATACTCATGAAAATCTCTACAAAGGTGAAGAAATTGAGCTAAAATCATGAAGAATTGATCATTCACAAGATGAAACTTCAAAATATTCAATAGCATGGTCCAAAAATATATGATCACTTTACAAAAAATTCCATTTTGGAGTTTCAAGATTCATTTCATCTTGGTTGTGTAATGGTCTTTGGTGATATTTTAGAGGACTTCATAACCTTTGCAAGATTTGACAGTCTCTATGTTACATACCTTGTACTTTTTACAAGGTGTTTTTGTTATTTGACAGTTCCAATATAGTCATTTGATGATTGTTTCTTGTGAATCCTCCTTGTATATTCATGATTCCTCAACCTTCATATTTGTCATAGGGGTTACTACCCTAGCTTATTAAAAAGGATCCTCTACATTTGTGCATACTATGTCATATCTCCACAAGCCTTATCTTTTATATAAATCTTTGTTGGTACGTCTCTTGATATTCATAGTTGCCATGTCAAAAATCCTTCATATTTTGGTGAAACCATTTGATTTAGTTTTTATGGATAAAAAAAACTTGTTTATCATCACTGCCCCTTGTATGATCATTTGTTCCTATATTAGTCAAAATTGTAAGACTCTCCAATGGTATATTTTAAGGATCCTTTACCTTCTTTTATCATCTCTACACCAAACCTCTATACCCTTCATGAAGTCTCTCTTCTCTTTGCTCACTACTACCCTATTTACCAATCCCATGATTATCACTTCGTAAGAATTTTATACTATATGTCATACATTTTATTATATTTGTAAGATGTGAAAAGTTCTTTGACATGTTTTTCTTGTACTCTATCATTATATTCATGAATTGTGTCTTCCATATAAAACACATTCTAACCCATTTTTATATTTAAAAGTATTCACATCTTCTCCTCTATTCAATATAGAATGTTGATGCTTTAGTATAACCTTCAAGTACTATGCAATTGGGTTAGAGCATCTAGTTATTCTACAAAAAATATAGGTCTACATAGTTGACTTTACTAGTCACTTCTTATGTTTACTTGTATAGCACCAATAGCAGTTACATTATTTCTAAAACAAGTAAAGCACCTATTCACTATCACCACAAAATTATACTCACTATCCTCACACATTTCACAAATACCATCCTTTAGTTGTCTCTATCATTTCCAAGGTCTATGATACTTCTTCTTGTATTGTACAAAGTTATTTGATGTTGTGAGGCTTTCCTAAACATCTTTGTATTTTCCTCTTTCATTTTATTCCCCTTCCTCTTAACCATGACCATTTATATCCGTGTCTATGATTTTCTTCCATCCTCTATGAAAACCCTTAATAGTGTTTAGAAGTTTCCTTATGAATATGTAGATTCTTAGGGTGTGTAGGTTATATATGATTTCAAATTATACTTCAACATCTCTTTTACATGAATAGTTGATAGACCTTGTTCATCAAGTAGCCCAAATTGTATATTTCACTATTGATAGTATTATTTGTGTTAGACTATTAATTTGAAACATCAAACTATTGTTCACTCATTTATTGTTATAATCCTAATGGCCATTAATATTTTATGTGACAAAAACTATTTACTTATAGACCTAAATACCCCTTAAACATCATAAATTCTCAATGATCTATAGGTCATAAAATTCTAAGATGGTTTGATCATTACATGGAGTATCAAATGGGAATCCTTGCAAAGGTTTGTGAGTTTATAATAGGTATATTTATTTTTATTTATCACTATAAAAAGGGAAAAAAAAGACTGATGGATCTAATGAGAAAACTAAATAATGATTGAGTTAATAAATTTTTATAACATATAATCCTCCTAAACCCAAGAATGTTGATAGACCTTACCCTCTAGACCACCTATATAGAAATTTCCTTCTAAGGATCTAACAAAGAATTGACCTAATTTAGTGAACAAACAAAACATGGAACAAATGGGGTGACCAAAACATAATTCAAATTCATGAGATGTCCCTCTTTAAGAAGAATGATCCCACCATTTATTTGAATTAATTCATGGGTCCACTTGTGAGTAGGTTTCAAGATCCTACATGTCAATCTCATTATCAAAGTGAAGAGTGTTGAAAATAATATAATTACTTCTCATTGTTCTCATGTCATCCACCATGACAATCCCCTTATCTCCTCTTTTTGTGTCAAATGGCTTCAATAATGCACTCTTCAAGTCATCTTTAAGGAGAATTTTTGTAAACATATATTTTCCAACATATCCTTCATGCATTTCATGTCATTTTATTTCCCAAGATAAGCAACATTATTTATATATAAACCTAAAGATTCAAATATTTTCCAACCAGTTCTTCATAGACCAATTTTAAACCCTTCAAACATGTGCACATAGTCCATCATTTTTTTTTTTAAATACTACAAGTCCTAAGTATTCCCTTGACTCTAATAAATGATCTTCAAGTATTATTAAAATATTTGAAATCTCCACAAGCTCTTAAGACCCTTCACAAACCTTATAGATTTATTGTATAATTTTTTGTAGGCTTCATGGTGATACATAAACCTTGAAAGAGAAAACTTATAGCCATGTTTGACATGGATAGAAAAATTAAATATCTTAGCTATGTGAGTATGATTGAAAGGTTGAAATCTTGTATGAACTTTATGAATTGGAGTCCTTTAAATTAACTCATTGATTGTTCCAAATTTGTAGAAAAACATATTACTATATAGCCCATAAGATCATCAAAGGTATGCTTTACCATGTTCACAACCTAATCTCCATCATGGAACCTAAAACTAACACTGTAAAAACATTCCAATCTTTATGCATATCCATTCCAAAGGTTGATTGGACAAAACTTTGGACTGAAAATGAAGTTCTTATGAGTTCGTAGATTGGAAAGTATGAATAGATTGATTCTTTTGGGATGGTATTGTTTTCTGTAGTTTCTTCCTAGTTGTCAATTTAAGAGTTGTAAACTTGTGAAAGGTGTTGCGGAAGTTGACCTAAGGGCTGAAAATAATGAACTAAGTGGGGATGTATGTAGCTACTTCACATGATAAACTCCTAACCCTGAACCTAGTTTAATTCTATTTTTTTGTTTCCTAGTAGAAATTGTGATAGGAAATATGCCATGAACTGTGACAAGAATTGCAATGATACAAATTATAGAAAGAAATATATTAAAAGAAAATAAAGTACATTTCTAAAGTGATGCACTATCAACAATGAATTCCAGTATGCACAAATCAAATCTTTAATCCTAAAATTACCAATAAGCACATTAATGAATAATGAAATCAAATTAAACGTGACTATAAATAATCAAATCTGGATACAGAAAAGAAACTAACTTTAAATCAAATCACACACATCTGATTACCACATTGAAACTAAAAATAGATCACCAATTGATGCAAAGAGTGGGCCCCACCTCCTTGGCCAATTGATGATGGAAATATTAATGTGTTCTTAACTCAGCTCAAACACAGATATGCATGAGAATTTTAGAATGATTTTGAAGTAGCAGAATAACTTTGTGTTATCATCTATATATGAATTCTTAAGTTTGTACATATTTATACTTAAACGAGCCTCGATAGGTTTGTTATGGTTTGTTTGTGGTCTACAGCCAATAAACCATTTGATTTCTATAAAAGACAAATATATGAGTTTGACAAAATTAACAATGTTCGTTGGCCAAAAATATATAACAATCTTAACAAGTACTATCTTCAAAAATAGAAATGAACAAAAAAGATTGTTCATTTCCTTGTCCGCATTCTCAACCACCTTAGTAGATTAATGAGTATTTCCTACCATTTCAGCCACTTATTAGTTAGCATTTTGATTGACATTATTATTTTCTAATCGTTTTACTTTCCTATTACATTTTATCAAATACTCATACTTCCTGTGACAAATAACGACAAGAGGACAGAAAAGATAAAGGGAAAGGGAAACAAAAGGAAAAATTATTGGAACATTTTAACCCCCAATCATTTCCCCCCAGCTTAAGATCTTGCATGTCCCAATGCAAGAAAGGAAAAATTACAAACCAAGATAACCTGGTCAATTTTTGAATGGTATTAGAAATTTCCCTAGACCATTGTTGCCACAATTCTTCCATTTATATCTCATGGTCATGGAAATTGTTACTTGTTCCAATTCTACCTTTAACTTTTGAATTTCATTTTCCTATAGCTAGGAGATGGAATTACATTGGTGAAGTTGATCTTGTAATTCTTTATTTTCCTTCTATAATTTTTCAACTAAAATCTACAAGTTTTAAATTTGTTTGAGGATTTTAGTTTCCTCAAATTCTTCTTCAACTTCAAATTCAACCTATGTTTCATCCCCTATTTCCATCTTTGTGTCAACCTCTTAGTTTGCTTGATTAGGAAATTATTCTTCATTGTTTTGTTTGGGTTCAAAATATTCCACTGTCATTAAATTCTCTACACCAAATTGCTCAATGAGGGAAAGGGAACTCCAAGGTATGCCATTTTTTTTTGCATAGGTAATAATAGGGCTTATGGGTACCCTTTGTTGGCAACACAAGTGCAGAAAACTAAGAGGGGGTGAATCAGTTGTCACAAAATTTCAAACTTATTCAACTTATTAACCTTATTCTCATATTTGATAAATAACCATGAAAGAATAAATCAACAACACATCAAAAACACACAAAATGCCTAGATTTTTTGCGTGGAAACCCTGTTAGGGGAAAAACCAAGGTGGAGGTTAGTCCACAAGATTATACCCTGTTAAAAGTATAAAGAAATATGAAAGGGGAATGCACATGCATTCAGACATACTACCTAGAGCTCACTGCTCAATTACAAAAGGAAGACACACTGTCTTATAGAAAGATTCAGATTACATCCACAGAATTTTGAACTGAGAAAATAGCATCTACTAATGCCTGATTACAATTCTAGTTAAACACATGAACACTTCTTCACACTCTACTCACTCTTCTTCACACTCTGCTTCTGCCTTCAAAAAATCTTAACATTATTCCCACATAGAACTCGCACACTTTGCATACTCATACCTTCAAATGATAAAACAATTGCTTATATATATCCACAAGAAGAAATTACATTGCTACATGTCAGCCTCAATGAAATAATAAAACATATGCAAATTGTCGGCCCAAAACATTAAAGATTATTAATGCGAATCAACCAAGGTCGGCCACAACATAGTGAAGACCCAAAATAAAATAATCAAACATGAAAACAACTCAAAAATTATTCCTCAAAGATCCACAACATGCTACAACACCATGTCGCCCAAGAACATGAAAAACATGAACACGCAAGAGAAAATCTCTAATCACGAGCACGATGATCAATGCAGCTATGCAACATAGATAGAGCACGATCTAGAAACATCCACAAACATCATGAATCATCAAAGAGGCATCCACAACAATTGAACTTACTAGAATCACATCATCTTCATTTAGGAACACCAACTAAAGCAACAGAATGATTGTCAGAATACAACTACTCATAACTTGATCAAATCTTCACGCAGATCTCTGAAACTTAGTGTGGATAAACTAGATATACTTGAAAAGAAACCCTTTAATCCACAACCTTTGATCATCAACGTACTGAGCTAACCAACAGACTGAACTTCACTTCACCACTGACAACCTGCAACTTATTTCATTACAATTTTCTCAATATCCTCAACATATATAGCTTCTAAGACATTAATGCTAATAGTGTTGACATCAATGACAACCACATATCAAAAACACAACCACAACATCCAACAATCTCCCCCTTTGGCATTGATGGCAACACATGATGTGAAAACCATCAACGCAACTATCTTTAGCACTTACTCTGGGCCCTTAGGTTCTAACTCTTTTCTTCTCAATTCTTTTACACAACTCTTCTCCTTACATGACTCTTCTCCTCAGATAATTCACAGTTTTTCACATGACTCTTCTCCCCCTTTGACATAAATGACAAAGATATATTTTCTCCACACAAGCTTTGAACCACATATCTGAACATCTGACTACTCCCCCTGAGTAGCAGCCACCACAACATCAATCTGGATCAAGATATGACTATGAAATGCACAGATTGATGCAATTCAATGCATCTTAGTTCTTAGTAGGAGGGGTAATCACCACTAGCTTCCCTCTGAGATACTCAAAAGTATCCTTAGGAAAATGCTTTGTAAATATATCTGCAATTTGTTCCTTAGTAGGCACATACTCCAATCTGACTTCCTTTTCACTCACCTTCTCTCTCAAAAAGTGAAACTTGATAGATATATGCTTGGTCTTTGAATGCAACACCGGATTCTTAGAAATGTTAATTGAACTTGAATTATCACAGAATATAGCAATAGGTTCATCATACACAACTCTGGTATCTTTCAACATTTGCTTCATCCATAATACTTGAGTATAATTGTTAGCAACAACAATGTATTATGCCTCTACAGCAGATAAAGAAATGACATTTTTTTCTTACTTAACCATGAAATCAACTTCTTACCCAAGAAAAATGACCACCACTAGTACTCTTTATGTCATTCAAATCACCTACCCAATCAGCATCAGTAAAAGTACTTAAAGTAAGATCATCATCTTTAGGATACCACAAACCAAAATCAATTGTCCTCTTCAAGTATCTGAAAATCCTCTTCACAATAGTTACATGAAATTCCTTAGGATTGGCTTGAAATCTTGCAACAATGCATACAACATTCATGATATCTGGTCTAGTTTGAGTCAAATAAAGCAATCCACCAATCATCGATGTGTATCTAGTTTTATTTTCTTTCAGAGAATCATCATCTTGTATCAAATTGCATCCGGTCACCATAGTTGTACCAACTGGCTTTGAATCTTCCATACAAAAATTCTTTAGCCATTCTTTCACATACTTAGACTAAGATATGAATATCCCTTTATCTAACTAAGTAATTTGCAATCCCAAAAAGAATTGCATCTCACCAATCATAGACATCTCAAATTCATTCTACATTTCATCATCAAACTTCATGCACAAACTATCATCTCCTCCAAAAATAATATCATCAACAAAGACCTCAACAATCAAATTTTTGTCATGATCAATCTTGAAATACAAATTACTATCAACAGTACCTTTATTGAATCCAAGCGTCAGCAAATACCTGTCCAATCTAGCATTTCATGCTCTTAGGGCTTGCTTAAGTCCATACAATGCTTTCTTCAGCTGAAAAACCATATCTCCCTAATCGGTCAATTGAAATCCATTAGGTTGTTCAACATACACTTCTTCCAATTTGCCATATAGAAATGCTGACTTGACATCCATCTAATAAACTTTGTAGTTTTTGGGTATGTGCAGGATCATCATGGAAAAAACAGGCCCTTAAGTGGCAAAAAATTTAGAAAAATCAGAGTTAGGAAACTTGACATAAAAATTTGAATAAGTTATCTATATTATTTCAAAAATATGTAATAGAATCTTTAGTAAATTGAATGTACTATTTAAACTACTAGGTTTATTTAAAAAAGAAAAAAATCTATTTGGTGAAAATTTGAAATTTCAATGCAATAGTACTTAAATTTCAAGGAAAAAATAAGAAGTAGGTGTCTATCTAACCACCCAAACCACAATAAAATGATAATATTTTTTTATAATATTTTAGATATAAGTAGAGGACTCATGTCCCGATGTGATGCATATTTTTTTGTAATTTTTTTCCAAGTAAATAATTAATTATGAATTTTTTATTACAACTTTTAAAAAATATAAAAACTCGTATGTCTGACCACCTTAGTTTTGTCATAACTTCATGAAATTAAATTCTTTTTTTTTAATCCTATAGTATGCCAAGCATAGAATGTGACACATGTTTCAGATTCAAACAATGTGATGTCGTTTGAAAGCTATAGATCTTTTTCAATCATCCTATCAATCAAGACTTTATTCGTAATTCAAATAGAAAATGAATAATAATTATTTATTAAATTCAAAGTAAATCATAATTTATATTGGTGAAAAGATGAGAATCTCCTTTAAAAACCCTTTTCGTTTAATCAATTTTGGATTAAAAAAAGTCATCAGCCACATACCCTACACATACCCATCATATCACCACTTTTTGTCCCATCATGATCCTGCACATACCCTTTTGTAAGAAACATAAGTAAGAAATATTCTCACAATTTTAATCCTAGAAACAGGGGAAAAGGTTTCTTCAAAGTCAATTCCTTCCATCTGAGAATATCATGTACACACCAATCTTGCTTTGTTTCTAACAACTTCACCTTGCTCATTTAGCTTGTTTCTAAAGACCCGTTTAGTTCCAATTACATTTTTGCCTTTAGGTCTAGGAATAAGAATCCATGTATTATTTTTCTCAATTTTATGTAGTTCTTCTTTCATTGCTTCCACCCAATGTTCATCTTTGCATGCTTCACTGATACTATTAGGCTTAGTCTTTGAAATTAAACAATATTCTTCTGCAATTTTTCTCTTGGTCTAAACACCTTTATTCTTATCACCTATAATCTGATCTTCTGAATGGTTTAGTCTTACATACCTTGGAGTCTTAGGATGTTCTTGAGCTTCAGACTCTTGTGATCTCTCTTCTACACTTTCACTAGTTCCTTCCTCTTTATTTTCTTGATTCACCGGAATGATCTGAACTTGATTTAAAGTATGAACTTTCTTTCCTATGACTGAATTGTTATTCTAATTGTTTGAATCATATCCACAGGTTCTAGATGGTCTAGCTATGTCTTCATCAACCTTGACATTTTCACTTTCAACTACTTTCCTCAATCTCTTATTGTAGCACCAATAGGGCTTACTCTTAGTAGAATAACCAAGAAAGATTCCTTCATCACTCCTAGCATCAAACTTTCCTATATCTACATCTCTTCTAATATAGCATTTACTCCCAAATATTTTGAAATATCTAATAGTAGGCTTGTGACCAAACCATAGCTCAAAAGGGGTCTTACCAGTATCAACTTTGACTTGTACCGGGTTAAGAATGTAAAAATCAGTACTCACAGCTTCTCTCCAATATATATGTGGAATTTTTCCTTCTAGCATCATAGTCCTAGCAGCATCTTGAATTGTCTTATTCTTCCTTTCCACAACTCCATTTTGTTGAGGGGTCCGCAGGGCAAATAATTGTCTCTTTATTCCATGCATTTCACAAAAAGAATTAAACTCATGGGAAGTGAATTCACCACCTCTATCTGATCTCAAACATTTAATCTTCAAACTTGTCTCTGTCTCAACCATAGCCTTAAAAATCTTGAATTTTTCTAGAGCTTCAGATTTCTCCCTTAAGAAAGTAACCCACATCAATCTAGAGTAATCATCAATAAGTAACATGAAGTACCTCTCTCCTTGTAAACTTTTGATTCTTGAAGGACCACACAAATCAGTATGAACAAGCTCCAACACTTCATTTGAACAATGTTGTTTGCTCTAAAATGAAATTCTAGTTTGCTTTCCTAACTAACATTCCTTGCATATAGTATTAATAGGCTTTACCAACTTAGGAAAATCTCTCACTGCCTGAGTATAACTTATCTTGATAATATTGTCAAATTTTACATGACACATTCTCCTATGCCACAACCAACTTTCATCAACTTGAGAAATCATACAACTTTTACCAGTAGCATTCAGGTGAAAGATGTTACCTTTTTTTTGTGTACCTAAAGCAATCACATTTTCAGAACTCCCCAATATTTTGCACTTTCCATTATTGAATTGAAGATTGTATCCATTGTCAACCATCTATTCAACACTTAAGAGATTATGCTTCAAACCTTCCACATATAGAACATCATCAGTATTATTCTTACCATCAAGAGAAATGCATCCTCTGCCACAGATTACACTAGCTTTGTCATCACCAACTCTTACAACACCACCATCATACTTTTCTAGGCTCACAAATTTGTTGTTATCACCTATCATGTGATGAGAGCATCCACTGTCAATTACCCATTCATCTTTCTCTTCAACTCGAGCAGCTAGGGCTTTCTCCACATTTGAGCAACTAACAGATTCAATAGGGGTTGGATCATTTTCCTTGATAGCAATGAATACCCATTCATCTTCACTTGCATTCCCTTTATCAAATTCATCATCTGTCACACCTTCATCAGCAGCATAATAGCACTTTCTTTGAAATTTAGGCTTGTTAGGTCTTGGCTTAAGAACTCTTTCTAGACACCTTGATGCAAAATGACCTATCTTATTGCAAGAAAAAAATTTAATATGCAATTTTCCTTTATACTTATCTTCTCCTCTAGCTTCCCTTTTGACAATAAGTGCTTCAAGCTCCTCTAGTTTTCTCTCCTCTTCTTCAATCTCTCTTATTTCCTCGTCATCCTAGAATAACTTTCTCTCATATCATATTTTTGTTTACCTCTTCTGAAAGTAGTAGATTTGAATGCATCTATCTTAGGAAGAGTGTCACCAAATTCACTCAACTCAAAAGTAGTAAGCTTACCAATCAACATGTCTCTAGTTACATTTGTTACAGTTTAGAGCTCCTCAATAGCAATAGCTTTGATTTTGTATGCAGCAAGCAAGGATCTAAGCACTTTAGCAACAATATTTGATTCTTCCAATCATCTACCAGCACATCTGATACCACACACAAGTTCATTCACTCTTTGCATGAAAGAAGTAATGTTCTCATCATCACCCATTCTCAACATTTCACATTTCCCTTTTAGACTTTGCAACTTATAAATCTTCACATTAGCATCACCTTCATACAAATTTTTCAATTTTTTCCAAATATCATAAGCAGTCATCAGATCCATAACATTTTTCATCTTAGAATCAGTCAAAGCACTCAACAATGCTTCCTCGGCCCTGATATTGTACTCAGCTTCCTTAATCTCATATGCAATAGAAGGACCATTCTATGAAATAGCATACCTATTCTTTGTAATTTTCCAGTAGGGTTCACCAATGCATCTTAGATGATACTCCATTCGAGCCTTCCATAGAGAATAATTTGTTCCATCAAATCTTGACTATCCTTCTTATATGTTTCCATCCTGAATCACCTCAAGTTGTTAAACTTCTTCCAAGGAACCTGCTTTCATACCAATTGTTGGCAACACAAGGGCAGACAACTAAGAGTGGGGCTTAATCAGTTGTCATAGAATTTCAAACTTATTCAACTTATTAACCTTATTCTTAGATCTGATCAATAACCATGAAAGTATAAATCAACAACACATTAGAAACACACATAACACCAAGATTTTTTACGTGGAAACCCTGTTAGGGGGAAAACCATGATGGAGGTTAGTCCAAAAGATTATACCCTATTAAAAGTATAAAGAAATATGAATAGGGAATGCACATGCATTCAGGTGCATTTCCTAGAGCTCACTGCTCAATTACAAAAGGAAGACACACTGTCTTATAGAAATATTCGGATTACATCCGTAGAATTTTGAACTGAGAAAATAGCATCTAGTAATGCATGATTACAGTTTCAGTTAAGCACATGAACACTTCTTCACACTCTGCTCACTCTTCTTCACACTCTACTTCTTCCTTTAAAATATCTAAACATTATTCGCACATAGGACTCGTACACTTTGCATACTCATGCCTTCAAATGATATAAAAATCACTTATATATATCTGCAACAAGAAATTACATCGCTACATGTCAGCCTCAATAAAATAATAAAACATATGCAAATTGTCGGCCCAAAACATTAAATATTATTAATGTGAATCAACCAAGGTCAGTCACAACATAGTGAAAACCCAAAATAAAATACTTAAACACAAAAACACCTCAAAAATTATTCCTCAAAGATCCACAACAAGCTACAACACCATGTCGGCCAAGAACATGAAAAACATGAACACGCAAGAAAAAATCTCCAATCGCAAGCACAACAATCAATGCAGACATGCAACATAGATAGAGCACAATCTAGAAACATCCAAAAACATCATGAATCATCAAAGAGGCATGCATAACAAGTGAACTTACTAGAATCACATCATCTTCATTCAGGAACACCAACTGAAGCAACAAAATGACTATCAGAATATAATTGCTCATAACTCGATCAAATCTTCACGTGGATCTCTAAAACTTAATGTGGATAAACTAGATATGCTCGACAAGAAACCCTTTAATCCACAACCTCTGATCATCACTGTACTGAACTAACAGACTGAACTTCACTTCACCACTGACAACCTGCAACTTATTTCACTACAATTTTCTCAATATCCTTGACATATACAGCTTCTAAGACATTAATTCTAATAGTGTTGACATCAATGACAACCACATATCAGCAACACAACCACAACATCCAACACCCTTATCTCATGTTCTCCATCTTGAGTTCCATTAAATTTCCCATAATCCAATTTTATCTCCCCCGTGGTATTCAATTGTTCAAACCCTGACTGTATAGTTGATGCATTGGCTCATGCTTCATTAAAATATTACTCATTAAATTGGCACAATAGGGAAAGAGGACTCATATTCCTTTCCTACTCCTCTACATCTATCTCCCTTATTTTCACATTAATCTCAACAAACTATTCTTTGCCAATCTGGGTCAAGATCTCTTATATTTCCACATTAATCTTATCATTTTGATACAATGATTCTTTTGCATTTATGTCTTCTATTTCTAGACATTAGTCTCATTGAACTATTCTTCAAAACTAAGATGCAACAAAGAGAGACATTGTGATTTAGATGGAATATGATCTTCTTTCTCAGCCAAGGGTTTAGTTGTGGGAGACTCTTTAACATTTGATGTTTTAGGTTCTCGATCAAGAATTGTTTTAGAGGTAGGAGACCTATTTTATTTTTGTTTCTTTTCCCCTTTCTTTCTTTCTGTCTCAGATACAGTTTTCTCTTTTCCCTTCTATGTTCCCTACCTTCCTTTCCCTATTTCTTCAGGACCTCAGATAAAACCTCAACATCTAAATCTGGTTCATCACCCTTTGGACTGTCAATATCACTATCCACATTGTCCAAGTCTTCCAATTGGCTTACAAGACTAGTAGCAACCTATTTCCCTTTCCTAACACTAGGAGACTTATGACCTATTCTTTTGGACAATCTACAAATGGGGTTTATTTTCTCCTAATTGCTTTATCAGATGACCTCGAAGCTTTAGAGGATTTACCACTTGAAGTTCTAGTTTCTTTAGTGTTCAAGGGCTTTCTAGATGACTTCCTAGTGGTTTGTTCCTTCGAAAGTATTTCACTCAGGTTTACACTAGGCTCTTGATTTTCTTTAGGGCCTCCTTCAGGCATGCCAGGAATTCCTTCTTCCTCATTAGAAACTTTGGAGGAGGATTCACTTGAAGATTTTTTAGAAGTGTCAGAATTGGTGTCATTATTCATGTTAACAAATGTATCATATTTTCCTAGGGGAGAAAGTTTCTTAAGGGCATCAATAATTAACAACCTAATTAAACCATGGTGGGCTAGTGAATTAATTTTCATTCCTGAACTTCCCTACTCATACGATGTAGTGAGAAATGAATAAAATAAGATATATTTACTATATGATTCCACCTCAAATGTAACAACAGCCTGAAATGTTGAGCATATACATAGACATACTAGTGCAGGGGCACCAGTCCATCTCAATGAATTTTCTCTAGTTGTTTCATGATAGGTTGAGTCTAGGTGTTTGAGTCTAATTTTTTTGAGTGTTTGAGTCTAAATAAGGTCAATTGAGACCATTTTTATGTAATTGGAAAACTTTGGTGCCTTTTGGGGTCTATATTGTAAAAGTTGTAAATCATGTCAAGAAGTTGTTAATGTGGGGAAAAGTTGTCAAGGTGGGTGAAATGTCATTTTCTTGTGTAAGGTCATGTTTTTGGGTTGAATAAGGTCTAAATAGATCATCTCTAATGTTTTAGGTGAATAGGAGAGTCAATTTGCACATAATGCAAAAGTGCTAAATGTTGTCAACAAAAATGCAAAAGAAAAGTGCAATTTTTGAACCCCAATGATCATGGGGAGTTGAAAGTTATTTGGAAGTTGTTGAGTCATTTTTTCCTTGGTGGTAAATGTTTAAATAAGTGGATTCCATTGATGTAAAGGTTGGATTGGTGGATTTGAAGCAAAAAACCAATAAAGTTCTCACTGTTTTCTAGAAATTCTTTGTATTATTCTTTGTTTGCAGGCCTGTACGGTATCGTCCAGTCATAAGATTGCTCAAATTCCTCATGAATTCTTAGGTGGAATGAGTTAACTATATTTTGTAGTTGGTTTGAGGGGATCAAAGTGAATTTGGAGCATTTTATTTTTGTTTCCTTGTATATGCCCAGGTATACCCTATTTTGGGGTTTGTGAGCAATTAGCATGTTATAAGGACCATTTCACTTACTGTAATCTCTATGACTGGTGAAATGGGTCCTATGGAGGAGGTTTAGACGTAGGCTAGTTGAAATAAGAAGAGTGTAAGGTTGGGTGAGAGTTTGGATGACTTTCCTAGGGAGTTTAAGAGAGTTTATGCCAAGAAAATGAAGGTTTTGGCCTAGGGTTTGATGAAAAATTTGGGGGCAGTGATGTTTCTTGATATTTAAGCATGTGCAGGATTAATTAGGGGTGTTTGAGTTGGTGAAAAGGTTTGGTAAGGTCTGCGATTTGGTTTTACAATAAACCCTAGTGTAAATTGGGAAAAGAGAGGGTTTTGGAGTTAGGGGTGTTGCAGGGCCTAACTTGCATTAAAAGTTGTGGATTTGGTGATTTTTCATGTTGGTGAGTGCTTCCCAAGTTTAATTTGGGGTTTTTGGAGTGCTTGGAGGGCACTTCCTTTGTAAATCTTACTTAATTGAGGTCTTGGATAGCGTTATTCCATGTTTTTGTGAAATTTTATCAAAAGGAGTTTTATGAGGGTTTGATGTATGTTGAAGAGGGCTTAAATGGGTGACTAAAATGGTGGTTTTTTTAGAGGTTGTTAAGGAATTCTGAGAGTTAAGGTGGGAAAAATAGATCTACAAACCTACTAGGGAGACTAGGTGAAAAGTTGAAAACAAGCCTAGATTGAGTTTGAGGGAAGAAAAGTGGTTTGGAATCCTTTGTATTGTGAAGGTGAGTTGTTTTCCACTCTGATTTCTATCACATACCTCCCCTCACAAGTGATAAACAGTATCATGAACTTAGCTACACCTGTCCATATCCCAAGTAACAAACCCAATTTAGTCCCCTGGCCTTGTACCACCTCCACAAACTCACCCCACCTTAGAAATTATTTACGTGTGGGATTTAAGGACCTATCACTTTCTTTTTGATACTGGGAAAGTAATTTTCAGTAGTTAATGGCAAGCCTGTGAAGTCAAATACCACCGCATCAGTGATAGGTAATTACAGACCTCTCATAGAAACCTTCTTACCATCAAAACTCAAAGTAAATTCTTGGGCAACCTTTTTATCAAATCCTCGCAATTTCTTGAAATAAATTTCCCACTTAGCTTCCTTAAACACTACATAAACTTCTTTATTCTCTCAAGCTCGTAGCTCCTCCAATGAAGTGGGTTCGAAACATGGTCTTCTATCTTTCACCATTGTATATATTTTCTAGGAAGTGTGACAGTAGTTTAATAAAAGGGAATGATTTTAACAGTAGCAACAAAAATAAGATATCCCATAAAACAAGAGTGGTTTACCAAAAATGGGGAATTTTTTTTTCAAATTTAGTAATTATGGTAGGCACAAATGATTTTATGGCAAAAATTGTGGACAATTATGGTGAAGGTAGGTGAACGTTAAGTTTCCATAATGAAGGGAAGTGGCAGACATCAAGGAAGTGAAGGGTAAAATAAAATAATAAGGTGATTCCCCCCCATCTTAGCTATGAACCATCCATGGGGCATGTCACGATTAGCCACAGGCATGTCACGATTAGCCACATGAAATAAATGCATTTAATAAATGTAAAGGAAAAATAAAACTTTCAAAAATTACCAATACCAATACAAAGTGCAGGTCTTGTCATGGAGTACAGAGATAAAGTGGCAACTTGAACTACTGGAAAAAATTTGCATCATCATGAGAAGTTAGCTAATGTTGTAGTGGGCATATGAGAAAAGGACGCGTGGCTACCAATAGTGGAGAATTCTGATGGAATAAAGGAATCATACTAATGACGAAAGTGGGAATGTGGAAAAGATAGTAGAGTGTATGAAGCATCAATACAGCTGAAAACAAAATGAATGCTAATGACTTTGGACAAAAACAAATAAGAAGTTCATGTCCGAAGAAAGCTAGTAACCAGAGCAAAAGAAACTGGTGCTAAACATAGAAGTTCCAAATGGTGCACAGATGGTCCTACCCTGAGAAAAATAGGAAAAAATATCTATGAGAACCAAAATACTCAACCAAAATAGAGCGTAAATTAATCAATGAGGAAGACCGAAAGGATAATGACACAAGAATATCACCTTTCCTGTCACACAATAGAATAGGTAGTGACAAGAATATCAACCTCCTAAAAGGCTCCTGGCACAAAAGTGATAGGATCTTTCTTTTTTTTTCTTTTTTTTTTTCTGAATTTTGATCTCAATGATAGACCACCAGTAACCTCATTTTCACCTTATCACCGCCTAGAGGCACCAAAAAACCAATTTTCACCCCTAAGATTATTTATTAATTATTTCCCACCAAAATTTAGTTTTCAAGCATTAATTGGCCAACAACACTTGAAGGTTTTCACTGTTGGATCATTTATTTCTTATATATATATATTGCTTATTTGAAAAAAATTAATCTAAAGAGGTGATAGGAACAAGAGTGAGTTCCTTCGCCAAATCACAAGAAAAAGTATCTTTTGAAAGGGGTCATTTGTAAAGTTTCAAATGGTTCCCATTAACAAGAAGATCCATGTGTTCAAAATCCATAGTGCACAGTCTAACATCACCATTATCGTACATGGTATGGATTTCATAAGGACCGAGCCAGTGAGTATGGAAATTCCCTTTAAAGTCCTGGAACCAGGAGTCATAAAGTAATGCCCATTCCCTAGGTTGGAATGTTTGTGACTGAATAAAGTGTTCATGCCACTATGCTCTTTGTTTCTACACCACTTTTGCATGAAGAAAGGCCTCCCAATGCATCTCATCTAAAGAATGGAGTTGAGCAGTTCTCTCTTTCTAGGCATCACTGAGACTCATCCCAAGCTAAATAGTTGTGCAAAGAGTCTTCACTTCAAACTCAATTGGCAAGACAACCTTCTTACCATAGACAAGCTCATATGGTGTTAGTCATGTGGTTGTCTTCTAGGTTATGCAGTAGGTCCAAAATACTTCGGGAAGTCTTTCTACCTAGTATTTCTTGTACAATGCTACTATCTTCGTGAGAATATTCTCCAATTCCCGGTTGGTTACTTCCACTTTCCCATTGGCCAGCAGATGGTATGGAGAGGACTTTTGATGCTTGATTTCATATTCTTGTACCAATGCAACAACCAAGTCAGAGGTGAACTATGCTCCCTAGTCTGTGATAATTTCTCTAGGAACAACGTACCTAGTAAAAACCTCAAAATACAAGAAGTTATCAACCTTAGTATCCTTAGCATGCTTCAAGGCTACTACCTCTACCTATTAAGTGATATAATCTATATAGACCAAAATGTGTTCTTTATTCTTGGAAGGAGGACTAATGGGCCCTACAAAATATAAACCCCATTTTTCAAATGGTTCTATTGATAATTGTGGGTGTGAAGTCATCTCATCAGAGTGGATGGCTAGCCCATACATTGACACTTATCACAATGTTGAACAAACCTTTTATAATCCTTGTAAATCGTCGGCATATAATATCTTGTTGTAAAAAATTTATTAGCGATATGTTGTGTTGCAAAGTGGCCTCCACAAGGCTCAGAGTGGAAAGAATAGAGGATATCAAAAACATCCTCTTTTGCAACACAACAATGGGTATGTGCAAGATCATCATGGAAAAAATAGGCCCTTAAGTGGCAATGAAAATTTAGAAAAATCAGAGTTAGGCAACTTGACATAAAAATTTGAATAAGTTATCTATATTATTTCAAAAATATGTAAGAATAGAATCTGTGGAAAATTGAATGTAGTTTCTAAACTACTAAGTTTATTTTATTTTTTTTAAAGTCTATTTGGTGAAAATTTGAAATTTCAATGTAGTAGTAATTAAATTTGAGGGAAAAATAAAGAAATAGATGTCTGTCTGACCACCCTAACCACAATAAAATGATAATAGTTTTTTATAAGATTGTAGATATAAGTAGAGGACCCATGTCTGGATGTGATGCACATTTTTTTTGTAATTTTTTTCCAAGTAAATAATTAATTATGAATTTTTTATTACAACTTTTAAAAAATATAAAAACTTGTATGTCTGACCACCTTAACTTGGTCAAAACTTCATGAATTCAATTTTTCTTTTTTTAATCCTATAGTATGTGAATCATATAATGTAACACATGTTTTGGATTCAAAAAATGTGATATCGCTTGCTATGATGTTTTTCAATCAGCCTATCAATCAGGACTTTAGTCGTAATTCTAATAGAAAATGAATAATAATTATTTATTAAATTCAAAGTAAAGAATAATTTATATTGGTGGAAAGCTGAGAGTCTCCTCTACAAACCCTTTTCATTTCATAAATTTTGGCTAAAAATAAAGTTGTCAGCCACATGGACAATGTCTAGAAAAACAAGGTGAGTTGTCAAACACGTTTTTTGCGTTGACTTCTTAGGATTGGCATGTCCAAGCCAAACACCAAAGCAAGCCTGAGGCTAATCCCTAGGCAATAAATTCTTTTTCAGAAATATTGGATATCTATTTCAAATCAGATATCCATTTTAAATCGGATATCTATTTTGAATCGGATATCCGATTTGGTTTATATATGATTTTAAAAAATGTTTTACACTTGATAATATATGATTTAGAAAATGCAATAAATAGTTTATAGTTTATTTTAATATATCTAGTTTAAAATATAC
>VDFB02067642.1:0-24987 GCA_007258455.2 Sequoia sempervirens | reverse complement strand
AAACCCTCTACCCTCTACCCTCTACCCTTTCTCAAGTCTCTCCCTCCTACCCCCTCTCCCTCTCTCAGGTCTCTCTCAATCACTCACTCACTCCCTCTATGTCTCTCCCCTCTACCCTTAAACCCTTAACCCTATTGGTGTAATTAATTACTAATTACACTTAGCATAAGTTTACTTAGGATTTATTTAATTCCTAAGATATAAGATCTTATATTTATCTTATTGAGCTATCTTGTTGCTCAAGATAAGATTAGGTTTAGGTATCGTTGCTTTTATAAAGAAAATTATCTCTTGTAATTATTGGTCTTTTCGAATATATCAAATTGCATGTTTTTATGCAAAGCTCTTGCTTTTTCGTTTTCCTCTTCTGTGGAAGGTCTATTCTGGTTTGTAATCAAATCTTGGTTTTCTAACATGGTATCAGAGCCTTGATTTGTAGCCCCTTCTCAGCTTTGTTAGAGGAACACAGTGCAGAGCTCGTTCGAGGTCCCTCAAGGGTTTCAATCCTTGAGCATCATTACACAGTGTCTTGGATCAGATCGGGGTTTTCCATTGGATTCAGAGAGCTGGAAAAAGTCAAAAATGACTTTTATTTCATTGATTTTCATCACCGTTTGCCAGATCTGCGAGGGTTTCAAGCTCGGTAATTTATCTGATAGATTTGGGGGTCACCTAATTTTCGGTACACTTTGGGCCCAAACAGACCTCGCCATTGGATTTGCAATGCACAAAAACCCCCATTTTCATATAAAATTTGTCCGATTTGGACACAGTCATCTGGAGAAGAAAATTTTTTTGCCCAAGGGTCGTACGGCCCCCAGGTACAACTTCCAAGGCACATATTTCAAAAAAATAAAAAAAATATTAAAAAAATAAAAAATTCTTTGAAATCCTACGCCCACCATTATAAAAAATCCTACCACCATTTCGCTACTGGGCGGCCACCCACACACCACCCGCGAGCCACCCGCGAGCCACCCGCCGCCAGTCCACCGCCGCTCCGTCGGCTCCCTCCAACCCCCGCGGCCAAGCAGGTAGTCCTATGGGCGACCAGGGCCCACACGCTAGCCCCTGCCAGACATTTAGCCCCAGTCCTGGTCACATGGGTGACTATGGGCCACACCAAAGCCCCCAAGCCACCAGCCCCCTGGTCCACCTCGGTGACCAGGGACTCAATTTTTTTAGCCCCTGAGGGCTTCTGGGGGCCGAATCGCACCTTTTTGGAGGACTTTCACGGAAGCGGGCATAACTTGGGAAAACAGAGGTATTTTTTTGCAAACGAGATATCGTCGAAAAGTTGTTTCCAAGCTCTACACAATGGTGCTGGTGAGATTTTCTGGTTTTGCCTTTTTGATTTTTTTTTTCAGCCTCGAAAGTTAGATGTTGTTATTTTCACTCCAGGATGCATATCTTTTCACTCGCTTATCCGTTTTTCATGATTTTCATGACGTTGGAAAGCTGGTTTCGGCCTCTATGCAGATTTGAGGTCATTTCCAGAAAATGTGTAAATTATTTTATGCATGCATTCATTTTTTGTTTAGTGTGCTAGGTTTACATTTTCTCTTATGTTTCTATAATTTTGCATTATCTCCTTATGAAATCATTGGGTATTGTAATAATGAACTGATATAAAGTTCCATTAATGGGGGTTCTTACATCCATCTTTCATGTTGGTGACAACTCGCATGAGTTTGTCTAGTTTCCTATTGTCTCCTTCTAGCTTCTTTCTTGCTTAGTTGGACACATCATTGGTTTGTTTTGGTTCACACTTCACTTTGGGATTTTATAGTTCTTGATCCACATTGGTTCAGATCTTTCTCATTTGAGGGCCATGGTTTTATGGTTAATGTTCCATAATCTTGACGGTACTCATCCTATGGGCAGTTTTAGTTTCAGTTTGGCATTGGCTTCGAGACACAGCTTCCGGATTTGTCACCATTATGGGTCCATTCATCCTTTCATTTATTGTTGCTTACAGATTCCAAAATTGATCCAGTATGTGAGTTTCCAGTGTTCCTTGGCATCGGGTCTGCTGTTGCATTTGTGATTTCGATTGGTATCTTGCAAACAAAACTATCTTTCCTTGCTTGCCAAATTTGGGGTTCCAGTGTTGCTTCATCAGAGTTCTTCCAATGATTCTTCGTAGCAGTTCATCTCACTAAGGGGGGTTTCTCTCTCTTTACATTTGTACATGAGTACCTGATCAAGCCTTGTTGTCAGGACTCATTTTTGTATAATAATCTGCTTCTCCCTAAGTTGCACTTATGGGGGGGTGTTGGTGTAATTAATTATTAATTACACTTAGCATAAGTTTACTTAGGATTTATTTAATTCCTAAGATATAGGATCTTATCTTTATCTTATTGAGCTATCTTGTTGCTCAAGATAAGATTAGGTTTAGGTATCTTTGCTTTTATAAAGAAAATTATCTCTTGTAATTATTGGTCTTTTCAAATATATCAAATTGCATGTTTTTATGCAAAGCTCTTGCTTTTTTGTTTTCCTCTTCTCTAGAAGGTCTATTCTGGTTTGCAATCAGATCTTGGTTTTCTAACAAACCCTTAACCCTTAACCCTTAACCCTTAAACCCTAAACCCTTGAACCATCTACCCTCTACCCTTAACCCCACCTCCCTCTATCTCTCTCCCACTCCCTCCCTCTTTCTCTCTCTCAACTCTCTCCATCCTACCCCCTCTCCCTCTCTTAGGTCTCTCTCTCACTCAATCCCTCTATGTCTCTCCCCTTAACCCTTAAACCCTCTACCTTCATCCCTTAACCATCCCTTCCTTTATCTCTCTCTCTCTCTCTCAAGTATCTCCTCTTTAGCACCCACTCTCTTCTCTCTCACTCACTCACTCACTCTATCTCAAGTCTCTCCTCCTACCACTTCTCCCTCTCTTAGGTCTTTCTATCACTCACTCACTCCCTTTATCCCTCTCCCCTCTACCCTAAACCATCTACCCTCTACCCTTAACCCTCCCCCTCCTCTATCTCTCTCCCACTCCCTCCTCTCTCTCAAGTCTCTTCATACTACCCTCTCCTCTCTTAGGTCTCTCTCTCACTCCACTCCATCTCTCTCACTCTCCCACTCTCCCTCCTATCCCTTCTCCTCTAATCCTTTCTCCCACCTTCTCCCGACCTCCCTCTCTCCCACCCTTCTTCCACTTCTTCTCTCTTCCCTCGCTTTTCTCCGACTTTCTACTCCACCCTCTCCCACTTCTCCCACCTCTCCCTCCCTCTCACCCACTCTATCCCACTCTCCCACCCTCTCTGACCTTATCCCACTCTCTCAGGTCACTCTCTCACACACTCACTCCATCTATCTCTCTCCTCTATACCCTTAACCATGAAACCCTAAACCCATATAACCCTCTACCATAAACCCTTAACCCTTAAACCCTCTACCATATACCCTAAACCCTAAACCTTTAACCCTTAAACCCTCTACCATATACCATTAACCCTTAGGTCTATGTGTACACAAATTGGATATCCGATTTGTAGAACTAAAATCACACCATTACAAAACATCATAATTTTTTTTCAAATGAATCGGATATCATATTATAACGGATATCAGATTTGTGGGCCATAGAAAATCCTCATGTGGGCCATTTTGTGCATTCCAACGAACCCTACATTCTGTTTGCAGGCGACACATGCACGGTTTTAGATAGGAAGAGACAAAGATCAACTTTTTGGAGCATCTTCTATTGAAATTTGTCATAAGTAATGATTTTTAGCATCTTTTATGAGGTATAATGGGGAGCAGCAGTGGTCGGAAGCAAAAATGTAAGAGAAAGCTTACAAAAGAAGAAATTGAAGCATATCGACAAAGAGATAGAGAAAGTCCTAGGAAGAGAAGACAAGGTATGTTAAATATTGGTGAACCTAACCCCTATGGTCTTTCAAGTGAAGAGGAAATTGAAGATGTTCAAGGTGAAAATGTTGGAATTGAATATGTTGAACATGATATTCAAATTAGAAATGAAATTATTGAAATTGATAATGAAATGTTCAAGGTGAAAATGTTGGATTTGAAGATGTTGAACATGATATTGAAATTGGGAATGAAAATATTGAAATTGATAATGAAAATGTTCAAGGTGAAAATTTTGGATTTGAAGATGTTGAACATGATATTGAAATTTGGAATGAAATTATTCAAATTGATATTGAAAATGTTCAAGGTGAAAATGTTGGAAATGAAGATTTTGAACATAATATTGAAGCAAGTGTGACTTATGTTTCACCAAATTACATGAGAAATGAAGAATCTTATATGGAAGAAAGACATATTCCAATTTCAAGACCTTCAAGAACCCCTAAATGGTTACTTGAACTTGATGAGAATATTATAAACAATTTTGAAGGCAAGAGGTCAACACAAACTATTGGTTGTGGGCTACAAGACTTTTCAACCAATATTTCAGCAATAAGACATTGACTGAGCAATGCCAAATTTTTGTACAATTGCTAAAGATGAAAAAGATGAGACCTTTGCTAGCCAAATTGAAGATTCGTGTGAACAAGAAGATCGAAACAAATTATATTATTGTCAAAAATCTTTTTAATGATCTCAAGTCTATTGGAAAAACTAACAAGAAAAAAAAAAAGAGAGCTGCTCGGAGAGTCATTACAACCGCCCTAGTAAGCCATCAATTGAAAAAGGCTCGCTTTATGAGACAAACTTGTATTGATTTTGACATAAATCATAAAACTTTGGATAGAGAACTTGCAAGAAGAGAAAGAATAGATGATCCTCTTCAAAATGATACATGGGCTTTTTCCGGGAGGCTTCCGCATGTTGATAAGAAGCTAACTGATAATGTAAAGCAGGTAATTCAACAATTTTGGCATGATAACTCTAGAGTATCACCCAATGCAAAGGATGTTTTAAAGTTAAGAATTGGAAATAGAGACCGTACACCACATTCTAAACATTTCTTGGAATCAATCCAAACAATGTTCAAAAAAATTATTGAAACACATAAAAATATGGAAATCTCGCAAAGGACTTTTGAGGGTTTGAAGCCATTTTATTGTGTGCCTCTTAAGATTCGTAATACTTTTTGTTGCAAATACCATGTGGATTTTTCAATGTACCATGATCTATTATGCTATATCCATTCTACTTTGCATACTAATGAAATGTTGTAGGAGTGTGGTGCAATGCATCTTCCGAAATCATCAAGGGACTTGCTAGATCTATTTTTATGTTCTAGATATGATGGTTTCTTTTTCTATAGAAATGATTGTTTAAATGCAAAGTGCTCACAATGTGGTGGCTTGTCAAATTTTGTTCAATGTTTTCATGAGAGTTCCGAACATGAATTTGGAAAGAAGCTTGTTGAGAAAAAGACAAATGAGATAGTCAAATATACTTTGCAAAGTGGAGGTGAAGGTTCTAGATGTGAGTTGGTTACAAAAGAATGCAATGTTGCTGATTTTATTTCAGATTTTAAGGACAATCTTTTCTACAAGCATGCAAGGCATAGTCATAGGTCTCAGTGGTTGGATCAAAAATTTAGGATGTGTAAGGACTCTTTTCCGATTGGCACTATTATATCAGTGGTTGATTTTGCAGAAAACTACACATTGCAACCACAAAATGAGGTACAATCTCAGTAAATTATAATTCCATTCAGATTGCTATTTTTGTCCACATAACGTTCAGACATGCACCTGATAGTACAGAGGAGGATCGAAAGATAATCAGAGAGCATCATTTTTATATGAGTGATGATAGATCTCACTCATCTGAGTATGTCCAACATTTTTTTGATAATTTTTTTGAGTTCTTGCAGGAGCATGATATAGCATTGGGCCGACATCTAATTTTGTCAAATAATTGCATAGGTCAATTCAAGAATGCTCATATGTTTTATTGGTTGAGTAGAATGCATGTAGAGAGGGGTCTACCTCATATTTGGAGTTTTTTTGAAGCTAGACATGGGAAAGGGGAGCATGATGGAGCAGGTGCATGCATAAAGAGAGCTCTAGTTAAGGAGAAATTGAAGATTTCAGGAGCAAAATTCAGCGATGCACGTTCTATAGTTGATTGGTGTAGTTCAACATTGTCACATGGAGGGACACTTGATTGAACAGTGTGCAGATTCTTTTAGTTCATTGAGGAGGGTACAGTGGGAGGAAGATTGGATTGTCATTCAATCAAATATTCTTCAAATATGCATTCATTTCGAAGCTTAGATGCAGGCACATGGACCATTTGGACACAAGAGTTGGCTTGTTTTTGTCAGAGTTGTATTTAGTGCAAGTGGGATCAATGTGAGTCAAGTGAGTGGGTGGATACATGGGTACCACAGTATCTAACTCCTTTATCTCAAACAATATCCATGACAAATGACATAATGGAAAGTTCAATTGATTATGACCTGCTTTTAGATCTACTACAACTAGGACATATTTTTGCAGTTGTTGCACCGCAGGGGAATGAAGAGAGATCAGACTATTGGTTGGCTCAATGCGTGCAGGTAAATCATAAGCTAACACAACCAATGGAAGATGATGGTTTCATGTATCCTACAGGTTTAGTTGTGATTGCAGGAACTTGGTTGCGAACATACATGATTAGAAAGAATGACATACCTGCATTTGAAGACTACGAGAAACACAAAACCATTCTCATGTATTTGCACCTTGTTATAGCAAAAAATGTTAAGATGTTGAAGCATCATGCCAAACCAAAGACAAAACAACTATGGACACCTAGTAATGTTGATCATGAAGCAATATTAGATACTCTTAAGCAAAGAGATGACACTTCAGGCACACTTGAATAGTATTTTCAAGAATGGAAGGTAGAATCCTTATGTTCATTATAATTAAGTTCATTAGTGTTCTTTATTTAATACTGATATTTTATATACTATTGCAATGCAGGTGTCTTTAATAGCATGATATTTTGTATGCACTTTTGCGATATTTTTTGGCAAGATTGATCATGGACCTACTACAACAATAGCCAACTCTGATCCTTTCGAAGAGGTATGCATCTTTTATAGTTTACATCACCAACTCATCATCATTCAAGTTGTTTAGATTAATATAGATATGTTAGTCTAAGCATCTTTTCTATTGTGACAATAAAGATTTCTCATTTTCCCACTTTTGCGATATTCCTAGCACGATTGATCATGGACCTGCTACAATAATAGCCAGCTCTGGTCCTTTCGAAGAGGTATGTGTCTTTTATAGTTTGCATCACCAACTCATCATCATTCAAGTTGTTTAGATTAAAATATATATGTTAGTCTAAGCATCTTTCTATTGTGACAATATAGATTTCTCATTTTCCCACTTCTGCGATATTCTTGGCATGATTGATCATGGACCTGCTGCAACAATAGCCAACTCTGATCCTTTCGAAGAGGTATGCGTCTTTTATAGTTTGCATCACCAACTCATCATCATTCAGGTTGTTTAGATTAATATAGATATGTTAGTCTAAGCATCTTTTCTATTGTGACAATATAGATTTCTCATTTTCCCACTTTTGCGATATTCCTGGCACGATTCATCATGGACCTATTACAAAAATAGCTAGTTTTGATCCTTTCAGAGAGGTATGCAACAAATTACAACAATATAGATTGGTTATTCTAAGCGCCTTTTATAGTTTGCATTACCATCTCATCATATTTTGTGTCATTTAGAATAATATAGATTGGTTATTCTAAGCTACCTTGATGGTTTGTACAGGTGCTTGTCAGTCCAGAACGTGAACATACTACTATTGTTGAAGACTGTGCCCTAAATGCCTCTAATAGGAAAATTTTATAAAATTTGAATTCTCAAATTGGAAACAATGTAAAACGGTCATAATTGTGTATGGGCATAATCTATACCCAGTGATGTTTTTTGAAATATGGGTCAAATTTCTGGCATTGTATAAAAGGTATGTTTAAAATGTAAAGGGGTCTGTATTTTGGAAACTCATAGGTTTTTTAAAGGGGTCTATTTTTGTACTTAATCGAGCTACAACCGAAGGTTTTCTTCCTGGTTCTTTCCTGTTGGTATGCTCATTTGAACCAAGTTTTTTAATACTATCTAGTCCTCTCCCCTAATATCTCTTACTCAATCTCTTACCCAAAGAGTAAGGAGAGAGCTTAACCCATCTATGTTTTTTGAAGAGACATACATATACTAGCAATCACACGTGAAGATGTAATGGGCACATGATAGGTGCAATATGAAATTATGTATGCTACAATTGAGGTAATTTCAAGAAGTCTTGTTATGGTGAAAGTTTTATTAGAGAATACATAATCATGTTTTCTTAAAGAAGAAGTATTAATAGGTATTAATTTTGAAGTAAATTTATAACATATGCAAAGCATTTGTAAATCAATATGTGTGTAATTGTAACAGTAAAATTTGTGCATACCATGTCATTTCCCACACAATTTTGTGTCTATTTTGAAGAAATGTCTTGATACATGTACGTAGTGACTCAACATGTAAATTCAAGCTCATCTCTCTAGCCTTTTATCAATTTGCATACTTAAATCACTATACAATTAGCCCTATCCTATTCTTATTCACACACATCTATACATTTACCTTATTTTCCCATTTATCACATTCACCAATGGGTATGCCCTCATTTATCCATTAGCCACCTAGAATTGATTGTTAGCCACTTAGATTTAACTATTAACCCATTCTAGGACACTTCTTCAATTGCAAGGGTGACCTCATGGTCACAAACCTATTCCCTTTCATTTTAAAATTCAAAATTCAAACTTTTGGCTAAGTGGCGTCATTCACCCACTTTGAGTTGACTAAACACATGTTTGGCATAATTTGATGATATACGCTAGCATTAATAACATACAATATATTCATTATAATCATGAAAACATTAATTTATCTTATAGCATTGGAGCAATTAATAGTGAGACATTTTGATTCAATGCAATAAAAATGAGTAACAAATTTGAACATCTAGAGTGATTGCCAACTATTTTTAATCTTGTTTCACTTTTTGGGGATTGATCTAGGAGAACTTTCCTCCCCATGAGAAATCAACCCTTATGATATTTCTAAATACCACCATGTCCCTAGATATTCAAGAGTAGATCAAAGATAAACATTCATACCCTTATCAACCCTTAATTATCTAATACCCCTATCAACCCTTAATTATGTTCAGTTGATTGTGTTTGATTGATTGCGTTTACTTAATTATCCTAGGTTAACTTCATAAATAAACTTTTTTTTCTTTATATTTTGTTGAGCCCAACCAATCCTACATTTGATCCAACCTTCTTTTTAGGGTTTTACATTATTAAGGTTTTCAAATCTACAGTTTTCTAACTTTACATTCTATTTTCAAATTTGAACTTTCTTATACATCCTTGTACATCATTGATACATTTTTCTATTAGGTTTTGCATTTTTTATGTTAAGATATAGTAAATTATATTCACCTGCAATTTGATGTGTAAATCTCTTGTATTGTTAGAATGAGTACTTGAATGATCATGAGGTGTTGAGGGAAATATTGTTTCATTAGTATTCTTTGGAATGCTTGGGATATTTTTGTAATGGCATTGAATAAAGAAGGTCATCAATGGGAGTCACACAATCATTTCCATCAATGAAATTGACCATCTCTCACATGTAATGCTTGGGAGTTACATTGGGAGAAGTGGATCATCTTTCCATAATGTTATGGGTTCCTACTTAGTTGATATGTTCATAGTGGAGGGCTAGTTTTGGGAATTTGTGCTCTCAATGAGTTATTGATCAAATACATTATCTATTCATGGATTCTGTGTTGAGTGCTATCATAATTACATGTTGGGGTGGTTCGTGGTTTTAAACTATCAAGAATGGTTTCGGTGGCAATTAGTTTGGGGAAACCACTTACATGGTTTTATCTTCCCATTGCTTTGTAAATTGGAGGAATTATATGGAGGTTTCATGGGTTATGCAGGTGTACTTAAGGCCTTCAAGGGCTCGAGACAGGTTTGGTTGAAGGATTTTTTTTCTTTGAATCAATAAAGTTTCAATTGCTCAGTTCATATTTTACTGTTTTTCTTGTGTTTTCTGCCTATGCACAAGCCATTCAAGCATTTTTGTATAAAAACTTTATGTAGAAACATTATTACATGTCTTGACATTATTTCAAGAGTGGAAGGTGTGGAAAACTGGGTTTTGAAATAAAATGAAGAGTTAAAGGTCTAAAAATGGTGGTTTTTATTCACTTGAAAATAGAGTTTTTACACTAGGGTTTGCAAAAATATATGAGATACCAAAATTTCTTTGTTTTCTAACAATATTGGGGCCTAAATAAAGGTGTCTAAGGTGGTGGCAGAGTCTGAAAGGTTATGGAAGTGCTACATCCAATAAACCCTCAAGAATTACACTAAAAATAAGGGTTTTTTGATTTGTTGGTTACAGGTCCGTACAAATGGAATCCAATTGTAGAATATTTGTTTTTCTTGGCAATTTATTTGCTTCCCCAAGGTTTCAAGGGTCTGTGTGGTGTTTGAATGTATGTTACTTTGCATTTTTGGGCTAATTGAGTAGCCTATTCAAGGGTGAATGTATAGGAAGTCAACGCTGGTCCAAAGGAGTCTATGTTGTTTCTCATATATGTTGTGTAACTTGGATATGGGTGTTTGAATCAGTCATGTTTTCATCTGGTGTTTTGAAAAATTGTGGAGTAATTGGACAAAAACTAGTTTCTCACTATTACAAGGGTTTAAGGGGGTTAAAGAGGGAAATGTGTATTTAGTTGCTTGTCAAGTTTTAAGGGAGTTTTGGACTCTCCAAAGAGGTCAGAATAATCTTGTTAGATGCCTCAAATAGGTAGGTTGCAAAGAGTTTGTGATTGTGCCCATGTGTCTGCATCAATTTTTCACCTAATTTCACTCGATCCAATGTAGCTCGGAGTGATTTAGTGTATTTCATTGTAAAAGAGGACCATCCTTAGCGTAAATGTACCCATCCAGATGTGTTGGAACAGTTTGTTTGGTCGTACGAGTTGCAGAATGAAATTTGCACAACTTTGAAACTTTACATTGCTTGCATCTGGCAACTTTTCCCTCCACTGAAAAGTCATCACCACAGGAAAATGCCTTCAAGATAAAAAAAAATGAGAGAGGTTTTTATAGAAGGTCCCAACACGATCCCATAGCCTTAGACAGAAATTCTGTAAGCATCATGGTCTCCGAGAAATATCCCTTCAAAGATTGCTGCCTTTTAGCACTTTTAACTCTTAAGGGAAATTGTCAGTCTAATGTAGCTCATAGTGATTCAGCGTATTTGGGTGCAGAGAGACCATACCTACGTAAACGTACCCATTCGAACATGTTGGAACAGTTCGTTTGGTCGCACGAGTTGCTGAATGAAAGTTGCACCACTTTGCAACTTTACACTACTTGCATCTAGCAACTTTTCCCTCCACTGAAAAGTCATCACCACAGAAAACTCCTCTCGAGATAGCAAAACTCCAGAGATTTTTTTGTAGATGGTCCCAACATCGATCCATAGCCTCGCATGTGAGTCCAAGAATCACGATTTATGAGAAATATCCCTTCAAAGATTGCTTCCTTTAGCACTTTGACTCTTAAGGAAATCACCTACATATGTAGCTCGGAGTGATTCACATATTTGGGTGCAAGAGAGGACCATCCCTAGCATAAACATACCCATCCGGACGTGTTGGAACAGTCTGTTTGGTTGTACGAGTTGTGGAATGAAATTTGCACCACTTTGCAACTTTACACTACTTGCATCTGGCAACTTTTCCCTCCACTGAAATGTCATCACCACAAGAAAATGCCTTAAAGATAGCAAAAACTAAGAGAATAGATGGTACCAACACGATCCCATAGCCTCAAACGGAGATTTTGTAAGCATCACGGTCTCCGATAAATAGCCCTTCAAAGATTGATGCCTTTTAGCACTTTGGACTCTTAAGGAAATCGTCCGTCCAATGTAGCTTGGAGTGATTCGACATATTTGGGTGCAAGAGAGGACCATCCCTAGCACAAACGTACACATCCGATGTGTTGGAATAGTTTGTTTGGTCATACGAGTTGCGGAATGAAAGTTGCACCACTTTGCAACTTTACAACGCTTGCATCTAGCAACTTTTCCCTCCACTAAAAAGTCATCACCACGGAAAATGCCTCCAAGATAGCAAAAACTAAGAGAGGTTTTTGTATATGGTCCCAACACGATCCCATAGCCTTAGACAGAGAGTCTATAAGCATCACGGTCTCTGAGAAATAGACCTTCCTGATTGCTGTCTTTTAGCACTTTGGACTCTTAAGGGAAATCGTTAGTCCAATGTAGCTTGGACTGATTCGGCATATTTGGGTGCAAGAGAGGACCATCCCTAGCATAAATGTACCCATATGGACATGTTGGAATAGTCGTTTGGTCGTACGAGTTGTGGAATGAAATTTGCACCACTTTGCAACTTTACACTGCTTGCATCGGCAACTTTTCCCTCCATTGAAAAGTCATCACCACAGGAAAAGCCTCTAAGATAGCAAAAAGAGAGAGGTTTTTGTAGATGGTCTGAACACAATCCCATAGCCTTGGACGGAGAGTCTGTAAGCATCACGGTCTCTGAGAAATAGACCTTCGAAGATTGTTGCCTTTTAGCACTTTGGACTCTTAAGGGAAATCATCGATCCAATGTAGCTTGGATTGATTCGGCATATTTGGGTGCAAGAGAGGACCATCCCTAGCGTAAAAATACCCATCCGAACATGTTGGAACAGTCTGTTTGGTCGTACAAGTTGTGGAATGAAAGTTGCACCACTTTGCAACTTTACACTACTTGCATCTGCAACTTTTCCCTCCACTGAAAATTCATCACACAGGAAAAAAACCTCTGTGATAGCAAAAACTGAGAGAGGTTTTCATAGATGGTCCCAACACAATCCCATAACCTTGATAGAGAGTTTGTAAGAATCATAGTCTCTGAGAAATAGACCTTCAAAGATTGCTTCCTTTTAGCACTTTGGACTCTTCAAGGAAATCGTCGGTCCAATGTAGCTCAGAGTGATTCAGCGTATTTGGGTGCAAGAGAGGACCATCCCTAGCGTAAATGTACCCATCTGGATGTGTTGGAACAGTCTGTTTGGTCGTACGAGTTGTGGAATGAAAGTTGCACCATTTTGCAACTTTACATTGCTTGCATCTGGCAACTTTTCCCTCCACTGAAAAGTCATCACCATAGGAAAACACCTCTAAGATAGCAAAAACTGAGAGAGGTTTTTGTAGATGGTCCCAACATGATCCCATAGCCTTGGACGGAGAGTCTGTAAGCTTCACAGCCTCTGAGAAATAGCCCTTCAAAGATTTTTTCCTTTTAGCACTTTGGACTCTTAAGGGAAACTAGTGGGCAACATAGTTAACTTCTTCAAAAACTTGGTTTGAAGTAATTTCATTCTTTTTTGTGCATTTAAAATGGATTTTTAAGCCTTCCATCCTAAAAGTGACCTCTAAATAACTTCAAACACCTTAACTACCTCATTCTTATTCATTTGTTTTGCAAACAAGCATTTTCATTCCAAGAGGTTGAGCTTTCATTTTTCCTTGTTGGATTGAATGTGGACCATGACACAACTTTCTTTTTTCAAAAATTGTTCAACATCATTGAACTAAGAATTTATCACACATCTACAGAGAAATAAAGGAGTACCACAAACTAAAACACATTACACTTCAGTTCTCACTGACTTGATGTACTTTTCAACATCTCTCTTCTCTAAAAGCAACCTCTAAATCACTTCAAACACCTTAACTACCCTAAAAGCGACCTCTAAATCACTTCAAACACCTTAATTACGTCATTCTTATTCATTTGTTTTGCAAACAAGCATTTTCATTCCAAGAGGCTGAGCTTTCATTTTTTCTTTCAAAGAAAAATCTTCCTATTCCACTGTTAAACTACACAGGTAAACCAGGTTTTGTATTGTGGACCTATATTAAGCTACCACTCTCAAGACCAATGTAACAATGATACAAAATAACTTTTGAGACTGCAAGAAGACATCCGATAACTCTTGAGTGTACTAAAATAATTATTATTATTTTTGAAGAATGTTGATAACTCTACTCAGTTGTCTTTTTTTTCAATATCATACAAATTGAACCCTAGCATCAATAGATTTTGTATATCAAGCTACCACAATTCAAGTTTCAACAATGAATTTTTATCATGCATGTTTTAAATGACATTCAATTTTATAGTGTTTTTTTTGTTTATATGATGTTATGTGATATTCTAATCGTAATTCATGCTTCTAGGCTGCACATCTATATATATATATATTATTTTTACATGTTTTCTCCATTGTTCGGCCCCTACACTGTAAGTAAATGGCTACATAGCATGTCAAATGAGGGGTATAGGCCTAAGACCCCTTTAAAGTTTGTTTGAGTGCTTTCTTTTCATTTTTTGTGAGTTTTGTGCCAAGTTTCCTCAAAGAAATGTGGTCTCATAGAATTCCATGACAAGCTAATGCAATTGATAGCTGCTCCTAGTTATTATTTATGTAATGTGAAGTAATTGCATAACTGCTTAGGTTGACTTTGTAAAAACTATATTGTTATTGAAATTTTTTCATCTATCAGCATCTAGTTGTTACTTATGCAATGTGAAGTAATGCTTTGAGTTTGAAAGATGTGCAATGCAATGTAATCAGCAATATGAATATAAACTACATAATATTTAACCATTCCTTTTATGCTATTGTACATTGATATTTAACCATTGCTCACTTGATTAAATTTTCAAAGAGTTTAATCATGCACATGAGGAGGAAATTAAATTTTGATTGTCAACTCTATATATATCAAATTATCCAATAATCAAGTGTATGCCCATATACAAAAATGGCATCAACACCAACTCAAACAAAGTTTTACAATATGTGGCATATGCCATCTCGGTATCTATTCAAAATTTACATGCCAAAATTTCTATCTCATCCTAAACTACTGGTGGAACATCAAAATGGAGCCTCTTTCAAGCACTCATTGGCTCTGAATGTAGCTACACAAGAAAAATTCAAACCACAATTGAGATTAGTTATACTATATAATTTAAAATCGAATAATTAACATAAAAATCAATACACATTGAATTATAATTGAACTCTAAAATTGAAATCTTGATTACCTAAAATATATGTCTCTTCGAAGGGTCAAGAGTCCTAGAATATACCCCTCTCAAAGAACTAACCAAACCAAATTTTGTAACATGAATCTATATATGTGAACAAAAACATTAAATTGATCCAAGTTAGCATAGAATTGTCAGTAATAAGAACATATTTACCAAGCAGAAAATAAAATAAACACATACCTCTTTAGGCTAATCTTTTTATGTATCTCCTTTAGGTGTTTCAACACCTCCTCCTTCAGGTGTTTGAAAACCTACTCCTTCAGGTGTTGTGAAACTTATCAACAATGATGTATAGCTCACAACTGCATGTACGTAAAAATGACAAGTACATATGAAACTATGAATCTATGTCAATGTATGCATAATCAATAAAAGATCTTATAAATCTTAATTCAATCAAATTTGAGTTCAATTACCTTTCCCTTATCTAACATTGTGCTTCCATAGTTTGGAGAGCGTCGCACCTCGCTAGCACTAGGTGTTTCCTACAAGCAGAGAATAAGATAAACATATAAGTTAATATATAATTTCATTAATGACAAGCAAGTATATAGTAAAAAAATTTAAATGAGTGAGTGTGAAAATACATACTGTGTGCGTCTCGAGGCCAAATGAAATGGCCCTAAGGGTGCTATCAATAACCCATGTGAGATCCTCCTTAGACATTAACTATTAAATAGACCATGTAAATAAATATTAGTACTTGATACTATCTCTTATTAATATTCATTTGAAAGTTATGAATTTACACCTTAAATGTTACCTGTGTAACTACTCCAATGTCCACCTCTCTAGCAGGAGAGGACTTTGTAGGGTGTACTCCACTCCCCTGTGTGTGATCTTCTATAATCTCCACATCCTGGATGTCATAATCAGAAGTGTCTAATGGTTGCTCAAGTGGTTGTGCAATAGGACCCAAGCATATTTATTGGCACGTATTGCAAATATGTGGCACACAAATATGTGGACCCAAGGAGGATGATGTAGCAGCACTGGATCCATCGCCAAGATCACCAGACTGTGGTTGAGCTACTGAAGAAGCATGGGAAACCAAAAGACCACTCAAAGAGTGAATGGCCTGGATAGTTTGTGTGGTTGCATCCTCTGTAATATCTAGATGTTGTACTAGAGGTGGCGGAGGAAGGGGAGGACAGGGAACATGTGGGCACCTAACTACTCTAGCTGCCCCTGCCCTATCCTAGGGTATACCTCCACCAACGTCCTGGAAGGGTTTAATGTCAAAGTAATTGACATGATGCCCTAACAAAAATTCAGCATATAACTTTTTAATAAATGAAAAAGGTACATCAAGATTATTGTTGGTTGGTTTATCAAAAACCATACACCAACAATCCCAAAAGTTATCTACTATGCCCCTATGCATGCACCATTTTATAGAAAGTTTTGGTTTGTTAACATTAAATGGAAAACCAGTGCTGGGGTTAATAAATAAAGAGGCTATTTGGGCTTTTGTTATTTGGAGATCTTTCACATCATCATAAGACAATCCACATGCATAATATTCCCTCATGGTTTCTCACCACGAATGAAAGGCATTATGTTGGGTGGAGAGGGTTTCTACATTTGTAATTATTCTTGTCAATGTGGTTGACATATAGGATAATCAAAGGATTTTCTTATAAACATCACAAATGCCCCTCAATTTCTCCAATTTTTCATGAATTAAGTCTTCAATTGATGGTTGCGGAGGTGGTGGAGCATTTGGCATTTCTACATTTTGATTCTCAGCTAGTGGATTTTCATTCTCAGCTGGTGGAATTTATGACTTCTCATTCTCAGCAGCCATAATGCCTGATTAAAGTTAAAAAATAATTAATCTAATTAAAATTAGACAATATAAACAAAAATATTATAAAAATACCATAGTTTTTTAAAAAATCCAAAAAAAACCTACTTTTTAACAAAAATCTATAAAATTCTCTAATTTTTAATACAAATACATAAGAAACACTATTTTTAAATCAAAATCCATAAAAAAACATTCATTTTTTTTATCAAAATCCATTCTAAACTCAATTGTTTCATAAAAATTCAATCAATAAAAATTCCAAAACCCTATTTTGAAAAAAAATCCACAAAAAACATTCATTTTTTTATCAAAATCCATTCTAAACTCAATTTTTCATAAAAATTCAATCAAAACCTATTTTGAAAAAAAATCCACAAAAAACTATTTGAAATTATTCAAATTTAATTCAAAATTGAATCAAATCAAATCAAAATAAAAAAACTTACCTTTTCAAATTGGATTTTGGCCAAATTGGATATCCGTTACACAAAGAATCAATTCATTGTGCACCCGCAGGTTGTTGAATGTGAAATAACTTTAAAATAGCGACAGATTTTTTATATATATGCTTTTTACAAATTGGATATCTAATTTGTAAAACTAGGTTTGGTGTTTCCTATGGTGGTGTGTATTGACACCCGAGCCTAAAAAAAGTCAACACAGTATTTTTGCATTTTTCAGTCGATGAAAGACATGTTTTTTTCCTCATTGCCACTTTTTGGCCCACCATGATCCTGCACATACCCCAATGTGTAATATTATCAATCCCAGTATAGCAAAGTAAACCATTTATCCAATTGTATTTCCCACTAAGCCCTATGAGCTTTCGGTGTTCTCGTGAGGAGAAGTGGGGTGGAAACCTGTAGGTAATGAGATAGCTAGCAATATCAACAAACCAAGGGCTCTTTATAGAAATAGCAAAAAGGTTTTCATCTAGAAAATTATCATCCACGGGAATTGGTTCATCATCATGCGGTAGTCTAGACAGAAAGTTAGTAACTATGTTCTCTCATCCTGGTTTATCAAGGATAGTAATGTCGAATTCCTGCAAAAGAAGCAACCACTGAATCACTTGTCTTGTAACAACTAGTTTATTCATCAAAAATATAATAGTAGAGTGATATGTATGTACAAATTTACCTTGTACCCAATGATATAGTGGAAAAACTTATTTATTGTGTAGACCATAGCCAAGAATTCCTTTTCAATGATAGTATAGTTTACCTCAGCACCAGTAAAATTCTTATTGATATAATAGATAGAGTAAAAGAGAGAATCTTCCTTCTATCCAAGTACAACTCCCATAGAATTGTTTGATGCATTAGTATGTATGTGAAATTATGGTAGTTCCCAATTGGGTCCTCGTAGCACAGGTGTAGTTATAAGTTTACCTTTGATTTCTTCAAAGGCTTGCTGACTTTTAGGTGTCCATGATAAGTTAGCATCTTTCCCTAGTAGCACAAAGAGAGGTGAGGAAATCTTATTGAAATTTTGAATAAACCTTCAATAATAATCAACATGTCCTAGGAAACTATGTACATCCTTTGGAGGGGTAGGCACAGGAAAGTCTTGAATGATTTTTACCTTTTTAGGATCCACTTCAATTCTTTTTGTAGAAATATAATGACCCAAAACAATACCCTCAGTCATTAAAATATGATATTTTTCATGACTTAAAGAAAGTTTAGTATCAATACATCGTTTAAGTACTTTTTCAAGATTTTCCTTAACTTCATCATATGTATCACCATAAATAGTAAAGTTGTCCATATACATTTCCACACAATCATGAATTAAATCTGCAAAAATACTCAAAACAACCCGCTAGAATGTAGCAGGTGTATTACACAATCCAAAAGGTAAGACATTATAGGAAAATGTGCCTCATGGGCAAGTAAAAGTAGTTTTTTCTTGGTCTTTGGGGCAATACGGATTTGATTATACCCACTAAATCCATCGAGAAAAGAAAAGAAATTCTTTCTAGCTAGGGTGTCTAAGATCTGGTCAATGAAAGGAAGTGGGAAATGGTCTTTCTTAGTGGCCTTATTAAGGGCCCTATAATCAACACATATTCGCCATTTTCCATTTTTCTCAAGAACAACCAAAAGTGGGGACACCCATTGGCTATCTGTTATAGGGTAGATAAATCCTACATTAAGAAACTTCTTAAGTTCATCCTTAACTATTTAATGCAAGATAGGGTTCAATCTCCTCTAGGGTTGTCTCATAGGTCTACTCCCTTCCTCTATATAGATATGATGTGTACAGGTAGCAGGATGAATACCTCTCATGTCTTAGTAATCTCAAGAAAAGGCCTCTTTGTGTGAATGCAACATCTCAATCAGATATTCTAATTGGGAGGCATTCAAGTTGGGATTTATGTTGAGCATTTTTCCAAGAAATATTTATGCAACTTGGGACTGTACAGGGGTATTTATAACAAGCAATTGTGAATTAGATGAAGATGGGTTAAAATTACCATATACCAAAAATAGATTGTACATACAAGTATGTGGCAATAATTGATGCAAAGTAACAAAATGTTGAATAGACTATGAACTACTAACTATTGGAAAGTTTCCAAATGGGAAATTATCATGTATACCTATAGGAAAAATCATTATCTCTAAAACATTATCAACCAAATAATAATTTTGCAAGAAATTATTAACAATAGTGTCTTCCGATATATCCTCAAATTCCCTACTTTGATCTATTGTCAAAATAGGTAAATACTCTTCTAAATCACTATCAATCCATAAGGGATCCTTTGTTTCCAACAATGGTTGTGCTCTAGGGTATAGCTTTAGTTGTTTCATTTGCTCCCCATTTAAAATCACCATGTTTCCAAACTTGCAATTAATGAAAGCATTAGCAGCGGCTAACCAAGGTATTCCTAAAATTAAAGGGTACCCCCCAACTTAATCTTTGGTTGCAAAATCATGAAATATGTTGGATACTCCCAAGACTCAATATAAATAATGATATCTTCAATCATACCTTTGGGTTTTACAAGGGAGCGATTAGCCATTTTCAAGATGGTTGGAGCAGGTATTAGTCCTTGAGGGGATAGTCTCTCCCTAGTCTTGTTAGTCATTACATTTATTGCTACCCCTAGATCCATAAGTATATTTAGATTGACTACATTACCAATACATACATGTCATTGGACTCCCTAGATCTGCATAATTAGGGATGAAAATTCTCCCCAACATCAAGTTTGCAAGTTATGCAATGACTTGGACTATCTTGAGGTCCTGCTTCTTATGTTGTTTCCTCCCATAGAGTTCTTTGACTGCTTTGGTGTACATCAGAACATCTCGAATATCCTACAACAAATTAATTTTAATGTTAACATTACGTAACTCATTCATAAAATCAAATTCTAGCTGAGATTCTTCCTGTTGTTTTGGTTGCTCTTGCAACCTATTGGGAAATGGAGGCCTTGGTTGCTCTTCTTTTGGTTCAATTGGAGAGCCCTCAAATTATATGATGGTTGGTCCTTGGAGGTTCTTCCCTAACCTTAGGTGTACACCATTGACCTCTAATGCATTGAGGGATAATTCAGAATTCCTACCACTTCATTATTATAGATGGGTTGAGCCACCTTATTGTTAGGATTAGGTGATGGTTGTGCAGGCATAGGTGTGGATTTTAGAGGTTGGGCTGAACTAGATGGTTGATTGGATGATTATTAAATAGGTGGCAGGAGTTGTTGAGATTGTTGATAAGGATTTATTGTTGGAGGTGGTGGATATGGAGGAAATGACTAGTATTGTGGATATGATGGTGGTGATACTCAACATTCTTGCCATGATTGTGGAGCATGGGGATATTGCTGAGTCCATTGGGGGTATTATGGAGGTTGCTACCAACCTCTATACCATCCAAGTTGGTTTGGAAAATAATGGGTATGTGCAGGATCATGATGGGCCAAAAAGTGGAAATATGATGGGTATGTGGCTGACAACCTTTTTTTAACCCAAAATTGATGAAATGAAAAGGGTTTTTAAAGGAAATTCTAATCTTTCCACCAATATAAATTATGCTTTACTTTGAATTTAATAAATAATTATTATTCATTTTCTATTTGAATTACAATTAAAGTCATGATTGATAGGTTGATTGAAAAAAATCTATAGCTTTCAAGCGATATCACATTTTCGAATCCAAAACATGCATCACATTCTATTCTTCACATACTATATAGGATTAAAAAATAAAAAATTGAATTTCATGAAGTTTTGACGGTGAGTGGTGGGACAAGTTTTTTATATTTTTTAAAGTTGTAATAAAAAATTCATAATTAATTATTTATTTGGAAAAAATTACAAAAATATGCATCACATCTGAGATATAAGTCATCTACTTATATCTAAAATATTATAAAAAAATATTATCATTTTATTGTGGTTAGGGTGGTTAGACAGAATTCTTATTTTTTCCCTGAAATTTAAGTACTCGCATTGAAATTTCAAATTTTCACCAAATAGGGTTTTAAAAAAAATAAACCTAGTAGTTTAGAAACTACAAATTTGCTACATATTCTATTCTTACATATTTTTTAAATAATATAGATAACTTATTCAAATTTTTATGTCAAGTTTCCTAACTCTGATTTTTCTGAATTTTTTGCCACTTAAGGGCCTGTTTTTTCCATGATGATCTTGCACATACTTGAATTCTAAATTGAAAAGGACTTTGGGGTATTGCTTGGCAGTCGGTTGGGGGCATTGCTCTTGGTTGCTAAGGTCTTCATTGTTCCATGAAATAAATGGGTTCATCCATGTATTGTACCTTGATCATACCTATAGGAAGAGGTTTTAGAATATTGTCCCTACTAGCTTCTTCTAGAGAAGAAATTTTTGTTCTCTTCTATGAACATTCTTTACCACTGTGCCTCTTTCAACAAATAGAACAAAATATGGCTAAGGATTTTTCAACCTCCTCCTGCTTCCTTCATGTATACAAAGTATCTATCTGTTTACCCATATGATTTAATAAATCAGTTTTGAGATATTCAAGTAAATTACCTATTTCATGCTTTGTTATACCTTTTGTATTTCCTAAGGAAGAAATCTTGTACTTAAATAATTTCTCCTCGAACGTTGAGACCTCGAATAATTCCTACAAATGTCACAAATATTATCAAATTTTAATTTAGAGACATTACCTTTACCTATTAAATTCAATGCATCCATAGTATCATCTCTTATTCCCCTAAGAAATAATATTTTAATAGTAGCAGGAGTTAGCCATGGTTTTCATAATCATTGTAGGTTGAACATGAAGTGTTCAAGGTAATATTCAGTAGATTCATCTTCTTTTTGTGTCATACGAAATATCTTGTCCCAAACCTCCTTCATTTTACAATACTCCTAGTATTTTGTCAAAAATACTAGGACTTCATGTCATTCCATGTTTTGATGTTTCTCAGGTTCATGAACCAACGAAGTGCTACATCCTTCAACATGGCTAGGAATAATTTGATCTTTTTTGAAATTCTTTGATTATCATAACTATGGCACAACACATCAAACTCAAATAATAATATATCAATATCCTCAACAGAAAGACCACAAAAAATAGGCAAAGAGAAATGAGGTATGTTTTTCATAGGGGCATCCTTTTCTAGATATGTAATTAGAAACTCAAAAGTGACCAGGTTTTTATTGGCCAATGCTCTCTCATTGTTGTTGTTGTTGTTGAAATCAGCCATGACTTGAAACACCCAAGGGGTGTAGAAAGTTTTGAATGGCTTTTGGATTCCTAAGGAAGGACCATCTCTAGACTCGTAAGATTCTTGGAATAACTTTGCAAACCTTTTATGTAATTCCTCAAAAAAATGTTGGGGCTATTTTGGGGCTTTCCGTAGTCAAACCCATGTTTTGGTTTTTCCACCTCCATGGATAGCCAAATAGATAGAAATGTAGAAATATGATAAAGAAACTATGTTGGAATAGAAATAAAACCAAACACTATGATAGACACTACACTACTCAAATCCAACAACAATTTAAGAGTAAGTGAATGTTACTACCCTTGACCAAAGGCACTCAAGGCCAATGAGAGAGGAATGCAAGTCTACAACTATGGAAAATTCAATGTGGTTGTAGCGACACCAAAAGTAGTCTCACAAGACACCAAGTTTTAGCTTTTGTGGTAGATGTGAAGAATTTTGTGATTGTTGAAAGAGTTGATGGTGTAGCTAGTAGCTTGAAGTTGCAAGAATATAGAGAAAAATATGAAGCAAGATCGAACAAGTGTACAGCGAATGTGAAGAAGATGGAATGAAAGTGAAGAATAGCCATTTTAAGATGAATTGGGAGGGAAATATCCATTCAAAGGTCGATAGGAAGGTGCAGATGTGTTACACTTTGGTGCAAGGAAAGAATCTTGTCAGGATGGCAGCACACCACACAAATGTCTATGCTTCGTGCGCGCATCCCTGATAGAAATTCCCCCACTGACACTAAAAATAAGTGCCAAGTGGATGGAGCTTGGATGGTTTATGTGGAATTACATGGTTGGATTTGGTTTTTCTAAAGTGAGGTATGTAAAAGGGGAATTTGCAAGGGGGGTGAAAATTCACTCCTATACATTTTTCCCCCACTTTAGCGAACATGAGTACAAATGAGTATTTAGTAAATTAGGTCGAAGGAGTTCCAAGAAAATATACCTAAACCATCAAGGAATCAGACCACAATCTAGGGTACTCAAAAGCATAGGGTAGGAAAATAACTCCATAGGTACTCTCTCTTGAGGAGGATTGAACAAAGTGCACCGAAGGCCCGTAGACCAATGATGGATAGATCCTACAAGATGCAAGTGCTTCACAGGTCCTTGGACTTGCAAAGTAGGTGCCCCCAAGTACTCTCTCCTGAAGGAAGCCCGGTGTGAGGAGGACTCCATAGAGTTGGATTGGGAAGTAGCTTCACAGGCGCGCCTGCAAAGCAACATATTAATCTGCAAAAAAAACATGTTAGAAAATAAAGAGCCATGTAGGAAAGAGAGCAAACATTCACACAGATAGTCAAAAATTAAAGAAAGAGCTTTCAAAGAGGTCCCTTGAGAACCCTTTGAAAGAAAAGGGATCCACTCAAGGGACACTTTGTTTGAAAGTGTAACTATATCTTTCGCAAATCAATTCAACATCAAAGAATCATTTTGAAATATTTCACTTCATCAAGGAATTTGAAAGGAAGAAAACACCCTCATGAGGGGGAGGTCAAAACTTCACCCACAAGTGAAGGTGCTCCCTCCTCAGAGGAAATTTTTTCATATTCTTTCTTTATGAACCCATGATGAAGGAAAAGTGTTTTGCTAGGGTTCCTTTTTGAGGAATTTTATTTTTGAAAATTATTTTGAAAAGCTGGGGAACAAAATGTTGCCAAGAAAAGATTCATTGGCCATCGAGATACAGTTTTTAGCAGAAAATCATAGTGTGAGAGCCACCCATTAGGATGAGGGTATTGTAGAGGGCATAAAGGCCTATATGACATCTAAGGAAAGAAAAGTAGAATGAAAAGTGATGTTGTGGCCGGAACATAGTGAAGAGATAATAGCGTGGTAATGTTATGCATGGGTAGAGCAAGAAGTTGGGTCCCCTAAAATCTTCAAAGAAATTTGAAGTGTTTTACAATTTTTCAAAATATTTAAGCACTTACATATTGAATCTTAAAAAAGTTTAGTAATATGAAATTTAGTATTTTGAGTCTAGTTTCGAAATATGTAATTTATTCTAATACCTAGATGATACAAATTAATTTTTAATAGGCGTGTATAAAAATGACTTTTTAAAAGTCATTTTTTAGGACCATACCATGCACATGTATGGACACCATAATTTGAAATTTAAATAAAAGTATTTTTCCAATTCCTTTTGGGGAAAGATGTATATTATAATGAAGATTGATGAGGATATTTTTTTTTAAAAAAATTCATAATATTTTTTTATTTCTTAATTTTTTATTGGCCCTAATTTCTAGTTTTTAAAACC